>LUCW03000744.1:0-46679 GCA_001586965.3 Sphaeroforma sirkka | reverse complement strand
CCAACGTCACGTACATTTTGTATTCAGTTGCTAAGAATCGAGTTGGCAACATGCGTGTTGAAATGTATCGAATATATTTAAATAAACATGACAGATTTACTGATTATCCAATATGCATATATATATATATAGAAAATGCTTGTTTTATTTTCGTCACTAACTTTGTGCACTTGGGACGAAAAGTGGATACATCCATCGTGCTTGAATGCCTTTCTAGAAATATGTAATCACTTGTTTTCCGCGTATTGTATAATCTACTGCTATACAGATATATATGCATTTGTATGTTGGTAATATCTGTTAACAATGCTGCTCTAGTAGCAGTATTAACAGACAAGCTGCAATCTATTCTGACTACCGAGCCTGCAGGCTAATTGAACATAATTACAAAACCCCAGTAGTATATCGGCTTCTGCCTTATCGATTACCTGTCAAATTATTTTCAACTACCTTTTTAGAAGTGTACTAATAGCAAACATACACCAGGCTTTCACGCGATGCTGCGATTGAGATACTAATCTCCATTTGATACACTGAATTCTTCCGTTGAGATGTAAATAAAAACCACATTCTGACGTTTTCGATCTAATCCAGCAAGAAGGAACACGGCCACACCAGTTGTTCTCAAGCGCCCATCTACTTCCACAAACAGTCAGATACCACACAGACCAACACTATCTAAAATAATGCAATGTAATGATCATTAACATACACTACGCCAGTCGTGAATACGACTCGACGTACCATATTTTTGATGACTTAAGCCGAATCAACACACTTCTATTTAAAATACAGAAGAGAGCGTGCGGCAGTTGCCAACAGGGTTAAAAATCGACAAGACAAACGGCCCAACGCAATAAAAGTATTGATAGATTACGAGAAATTTCAAGTATACGAACAACGAAGAAACGCTCGTAACTGGACTACCAAAAGCAGTAGAATAATATTGACTACATAATACAAAGTACCCGCGAGTATCAATAATGTATTTGACAATCGCAAGAAAAAAAATCGAGACCATACATACAGCGATACGCAGCACTTTATACTTGACCCGAAATTTACTCGTTCTTGTTGTTAGTGGAACCGCGGATTCTACCGGTACGTCTGGCGGCAATAAGACCGACCTTAGCTCCAGCAGGTGCATCACGACGCACAGTCGAGGGGAAACCAATATGCTGGTGATTACCACCACCGTGGGGATGCTCGACGGGATTCATAGCAACACCACGCACGCGAGGCCACGAGTTACGCTTGACCTTGTATTTGTGATATGACGCACCAGCTCGAAGCATAGGCTTGTCAATACGACCTCCACCGGCAACGATACCTACGGTGGCACGGCACTTGGAGGGGACGATCTTCTTGGATCCGGAAGGAAGACGCAGACGGGTCTTGCCAGAGTCCTTGTTGTGAGAGACAACCGTGCAGTAATTACCTGATGCACGCGCCATGCTCCCACGGTCACCGGCCTTCTCCTCTACATTGCAGATGATGGTACCTTCGGGCATCTGGCCAACGGGAAGTACGTTTCCGATGGCAAGAGAAGCTGTATTTGCAGTATATAACCATACAATCAATATATATTTGCACAAGAATTCTGATTATAGATGATGTACTCCTAGCGAAGACTTGACACAAAATAAAGCTTATTTGACTAACGCTAATATTCCCGTGTATCAATTTACAATAGCGGACTGAAGTATGTTTATGCACAATCTAAATATGTATAATATGATGCACCTATTCAGTATCAGAAATGCTCCACATCAATACGTTATGACAGTCTTTCGAGCTTAACATAAACCTCCAATTCCACGGCGTCGAGTATTAAGCGTATAATAAAGTCCAGCAAATACAAAGCGTATTCTTCTATATGTATCTGACACCTTAATGCAGTATCAAACTAGATATAAACCAAAAAAATCAACGACACCAGCTGATGAAAAACAAAGTATACAAGTATATATATATAACCATCTAAACGCATACGTTACCAAGATAAAAACTCTAGTACTAGCTTATGGTATTACTAACTTACCCTTCTTTCCGCAGAAGATGAACTGTCCAGTGTGCACTCCCTCAGGGGCGATGAAAAGCTCCTTCTTGATTCGGTAGCGGTATGGGTCACGGAAGTGAACCTTGGCTAGGGGTGCTCCACGTCCAGGGTCGTGAATGATCTCCTTGATGATACCCTACACCAAGCGTACGAATATTGTGAATCCAATAAGTATACTAAAATACAGTAATAAAAGTGGGTATGTCATACGTAGATGCATCATACACAATTTCCATTTTAGCTCAAGTAATCTTAGCAGATACGCAAAGAATTCGCTTGATAACAACAACAGGCAGTCCATTGATTGTGAGTATACGCGGGAAAAATCATCCTACAGTATATTCGATTATTGCCCAACTTAGATATTTGACACTGATTAAACAAAGATATATAGCTGGATATAACTCATATCCAGCGTAAAAACGCACAAAAAAGGTGCATGTGCTTGTTACGAGACCACATCAGTGCAACATTCTTTGATAAAACTAGAACAATGAAGCGCGTGTATGTGACAATCAACTGTCAAAATCATATACAACCAGATGGGCGTGCAATATACATGCCTTAGAAGGGCAGATCACATCAAGTACACCACTATCGCACATCTATGATCACATTACGCTGACAGTCTGCTTGTTCCTATCAGCGGTTGTTCCCTCAATAGGCAATGGCTGATAGCATTACGCGAGAACGTTATCACAGTTCGTGTAGATATAATACATTACATACCTTCACGTAACCGTGACGCTCGGCATAGTCGATGTGTCTGATACCAGCCGATCCCTTACGATGCTTGGTGTGGGACTTGAAAACAGACCCCGCACCCTTACGCTGACCACGAATAACACGTCCCATTCTATATGAAAAATAATATAGGACGAAAAAGACACAAGTGTTTAGCGATTGGAGTAATTGGTTTTCGGATGAAAATTGGATTGCAGACCACTGGTTTGTACGTATTGGATGTATTTTTTTTGCGTAGACTGTATCCTCTTCTTCTTTCGACACCGGTTTGTTCTTTGCGGATATTTACGAACATTCTACCTTACAAGATAATATGCATATCTGCATACGGTTTCAAATAATCATCGAAAGTGTTGTGCATGTTCTGATGCCTTGCCAATGACTAATTGTTGCCACTTGCGTAAACTGTATCCGGTAATGACATAGGCTCCAATGCGTTGCCGCACTATTTCTGGGATTATAACATATCTCTTTAATAGTGTTTATGTATGTATCGCATGCAATAGCGGGCTTGATTCAACTAACCTGATAGAATTGGTATGCTAAAAAAAGGATGTATTGTGGCACCTGCAACTTAGTTTTACTGAATGCCAACACCGCACCTTGCAGGTGGATCAAATATTGGGGTGGGATCAAATGGTGCACACGAGTCCCATCGTAGACCACTCACGCGATAGTGGACAAATAGTTAGGTATCAAATCATTTCTTTTCAGAAAAAATGGCGGTCCAATCGTACAAGGATTTTTTATTTTATAACTGTATGATTATTTATATGACACATACTCTATAAGTATATATACATATATATATATATATATATATATATATATATATATATATATATATATATATATATATATATATACTTCTAAATAGTTGCAAATTATTTAAATATCTCGCAGGTTCAAAGAGAATCACATAACAACGACGTACATCGCCATCAATCATATCATGCTTGATCTCATACATAATATAGTTTACACCGTGTTAGTTATCATACCTGTTGTTTCTAATAGATGTCTACCACGTGTAAACATGTGTTCTATCTATACACGAGGTTTATAGCTTACAAATCCTCGACACATAGCTCTCCGAAGTAGGATTGCCGTGTTCCTTGTTCACCAGTGTGGCGGGCTTGTATACGAGCCGTACATTACACTGATAAAATATAATCCCACATACCTGTGTACACACATAGGTCAAAAAGTCACACTGTTAGTTTCTATAGCCTTCTAATCAAACGTAGTTTACCTATATTCCGATGAGTGGAACAGGTGCCTATACACTGTCCGATGATGACCGTGCAAACTTCAAGGCGCAAGGATTTGTGGTGCTTTCCAATGTAGTTGAGCCAGAGGCACTGAGAACTGAAGCCAACACACGAATTGCTTTGGAAAAGGTCCTTTCACCTGCCCTACGTAGTGATCACAGTTGCATATATGAGGTATATCATATCTATATGTGGTATATCATACTCATAAATCTATGAGAATATTATACTTGTACATATATGACATCAATCCACTTATGATTTATATGATAATGATATATATAGGGTATATCATACTCACACATACATATGAGGTATTTCGTATTCAACAGTCTTCACATATCGACGTAATCGCGTAAGCCTCAATCGGGCGTATCTAATAAAAGCACTGGACCATCTGAACGGTTTTTTTCGCTACGGTGACCTGTGTATTATTTTCTTTGAATGTGCAATGTGAGAGCGCTGTCTCGCATTCGTGGTGAATATTGCACATTGCTTGTTGCACAATTTCTTTCAGATATCTTCTGTGCACTGTCCTCTTTTTTTAAGCAACCGCCAGCAGACTCTTCCTGTTGAATTCATCGACCATTGGGCATAAGTTGTCAAAATGTATAGCTTGGTGGTTAAGATACCTTTATAGGGACTTGTTCTAATGGTTTTTGTAAATATACAGGCAAACATAAGCATGCAGTCGAATGTGTGTGTACTATATACATTTGTATGCACACATTTATGACGACCAGTGTGCAAGGCTCGCCAGCAAGTTTTCGCTGAGTGCCGTCACAACTAAAAGTTGTATACGTAATCTGTATTCACACATCAAACTACTCACTTAATTTCACAGGTCTGTCCGTCCACATTGCTGTCGGAGACCGAGTGCACCGACCTCCTCGCCTATCTAAATGCACGCAGAGCGTTTGGGTTGTCTAATGCAAAGGTGTTGTAATCAAATCTATACATCTATTTTGTTTATGTGGCCTTTCCAGAATATGTGCTTTTATCGTATTCACTTGCTTTGTCGTTGTGGATACGTATTGCGGTCGGGGCTTTGGTATTTTGTATTCGTTCAGAACTTCAACCATGATCAATCAATCTATCATACATGTCTTATTCTAATTATCTAGGATAGTACTGTATTAAGCTGTCCCCGCAAAAACCTATAATTTCGGGTATACAAGTATTGCCATTATTTTGTAGTCGAGCACTTATATCTGTTCGATTAATCTACATTGCCGCTGAGACTGGACAAATCTTGCTGATATAGGTTATCCTCTATGTTTGCAAAGTTCTTTCTGAATTGGTAAAGGATTTGCTAGATGACGGATCAGAGAAAGACACGTCAATCCTCAAACTACTCAATGAGCAATATATAAGTAAGTAAATTTTCCGGATGAACAGTTTTAAATGCATATATTTTTTTATTTTTTTATTTTATGAACTAAGCATGTAAGCCATTCGATAGTATAGAGATGCACACAATGAACTGAAACGAGGAGATGCAGGGAATTGGAGTACGCTATGCCCATATCAGAGAACCTATCAATACCTTGATTACAGCATAAGGACACGATCTAGATGGCGGAGTAACATTATAGCGAACTGACGTCTTCAATATGTGGTGACTGATCCCCTCCTCGATATTGTTTGCTGTTGGTTATTATTAGTAAAAAGAGCAAACGGCGGACGGCCTACTACATTCGATTGGCATCAAGACTCCTCGGAGATGCCTAGAGAACACCAGGTAACCAGTACAGCTCGCTTACGTGTGATAGTCACAGTGATGATCTCTACTCACAACGCTGACTATGTTCAAAACACTTTGTTTTTCAAACAAATTCGTCTCAGGAATATGTTTCGGTCTGGGTTGCGCTTGATGATTGTAGAGAAGACAATGGCACGCTATATGTTCGTGATCAACAAATACATGGAAAGTGTACCGCAAGTCCAGACGCAACTGAGATCGGAGTTCCTTTGTTATGCAACGCAGGCGATGTTGTAGTGCTGTCATCATCAGTTTGGCATAGAAGGTATGAATAGTATTGATGTCATACTGCAAGAGAGAGAAAACAGTTGCTATTGGTATTTCACCTCTCACGATATCAATGGAGGTTATAAAAGATGGCGTGCAAGTCGTATACTAGAATACAGAAACATTTGTTTGACGTTCTGCCGTGTATGTGAATAATCTGCGCGGGACCAATCTGATTCGTACACGTGTCCTGCGGCACTTTCATCGCCAACCACCTGTGATTCATCAAAGTACTCACTAATTGGTATACAATGTACTGACAAAGAGGTAATAATTCTATGATTCACAGTGGACCAAACTTATCTGGATCACCTCGGCGGGCATATATGCCACAGTATATGCTATGCACTACAGAGCCAGTAACATCTCGAGTGGCTCTGAATCTACAAATCTCCCCGATTGTCGCTGACTGTGATTCGTCGAAAACCCTAATATGACCAAGTGGCTGTCAGCTGTCTGAGTAACCGAAAATGTCGACTACTATTTATTGAATTCTCTCACAGAGAACATTTCTTCGACTGCAAATATTCATAGCCTTCTTTTTTTTTGGCTTTTTAACAACTAAAACAAAAATAAAAAATAAATAAACAAAAAGTACATATTTACAATTGTACATACTGTATGTATGTACATTTTTAAAAAGTACATAAATATATACATACAGTGTATATATATATTTACATGCTAAAAAATAACGATATATTTTTAAAATTATTTCTTGTATTGTTTTGTTTAAAAAAAACAAAACCTTTTCGAAAAACAAAGCACATTTGCATAGCCTTAGAATATATATAAATAAGTACAACATTTGTTTTGTATTTTTGGTTTTGTTTTTAAAAAAAGTCCAAAGGTGTTTGTGGGCTGGTAGTTTGTACTTTTTTAAAACAAAAGTACTTGGAAAATACTTACTCACATTTTCACACTCTTAGAGTCGCAGACTCGCAGGCCACAGTAGTCAGATATTGCGTGTTTTAGCTGTTTTAAATTTATTCACAAAAGGAATTTTTTAATGGGGGGGGAGAATTATTTTTAAAACTAGGTTCACGGGAAGCGGATTCTTGATTTCTTTCGTCTTCGAACACGTGAAAGAATGGGTTTTTGGAAACAAACACCCCGAACTTTAAAATTGCAAAGCATTTTTTAACTGAAAAGAGTGATATCATTCAATCAAATCTCGCTCTACGTTTTATACCTTCAGAAAAGGTCTTTTGATAAATCGTCCGGATGAATACGAATAACGAATGTGCAAATTTAAAATAAAGCCATAGGTAGGCTCTTCATTAATCATTCCGTTTGCCTTCCCAGGACCCAGATCTTCTTGATTATTACCATTTTTTTCAAAACGTTTCAAGGTTTGCACTTTGCCTCAAGTCCTCAACTGCCTGTGCCTTTCAGCCTTCAAGTCCAAGTTTCCTCCACAGTCAAGGACAAGATGCATGACCCTCTCTTCAACTAGTTGTTTTTTTAAATAACAGAGAAGATGAATATTATGAGCATTTGTTTTTAAAAATAATATAAATATGTGTTTATGTATGTCTTTTATTATATTAAAAATACAATGCATTTACACATTATGTATTAAAAAAAATTGTTCGTTTATATTTTATAGATAAAAAAATGAAACAAAAGTATTTTGTTTTCAAATGTTTAAAAAAAAAATAGAATAATCGTTATTTGCGGTCACAGATTGCTTGCTTTCAGACTTATATTTAAAAAAAAACCCCAAAATCAGTCGTAAACTCATAATTGTTTTGTTTTTTTAAAAAACAATAGTTTGGTGAACCACTATTTTTGGTTAGTTTTCCTGCTCCAACAAGATCATTTTTGGAAATCAACAAATAAAAGCAAGCCAAAAAAAAAGCCCTCTGAGGCAAGAAAGGTCTGAACTTTGAGAGAGTCTTTTGAGACTGAAAGTCGGAAAAAAAACTTGGTCTCGATTCTCGAAACTTCGAAACCTCGATGCGGATATACACGATTTTTGATTTTGTCTTCCTTGCGTAAAAATAAACAAAAAAAAACAAATGACGGAAAAGAAATGACAGTTTTTTTTTAAAAACTTTTGAGTGTGTTTATTTTCTTCTTTTTCTAAAAACACCTACCTTAACCTTCTAAATTGATAGGCAAAATATAGTCTTTTAAAAAAACCCCCAAAATACATCTAAGCACTGTACATATTTAGAAGGCGTAAATAAGTAATGCAGTACTTTTTTTCATTTTTTAACTCTTTTTTTTTTTAAAGTCTGTCCACTTCTTCTTCAGAGAGGTGACGTTCATCATCATGAATATATATATATATATATCCAGAGGTAAGGGGACGGGCTTGTACAGGAGTTCGAAATTACAATTTATTGTTTTTTTAAAATATATATAAATATATATATATATATTTAAAAAAAACAATAAATTGTAATTTCGAACTCCTGTACTAGCCCGTCCCCTGACCTCTGGACCTGGACTCCTGGAGTCCTGGACACTGGTATTTATTTCAGTGGCTGGTCCTCTGCTCAGTGCTCACTGCAGTCCGATTCACTGATTTCAGATGAAATTCAGATGTTTTTTTTCTGTCTCTCTCTCTCTCTTGTTGTGAGTTGTGAGTTGTGAGTCTTGTGACTTGGTCTTGTGTGTGTGTTTGTGTGCTGCCAGTTGCCAGTTGCCAGTGCTGCAGCCCACGCAGCCCACCGCTCCACCAGCAGGCAGCCCCAATTTAGAAGGCCCTAGAGAGGGCAACGACAGTGAGTGGTAAAATGAACAGTATTGTTTATTTTGTTTTATTTATGTAAAGTATGATTTTTTTGTTTTGTTTTTTGATAAAAACCCACCCAAAATATTGGAGACTAGAGACTGGAGACTGGAGAGTGGAGACTGGTTAATGGAGACTGTGGATTGTCGACTGTGTTTGTAAAATAGATATTTCTTGTGTTGTACTAAAAAATTTCTTGTGTTGTCATAGCCCTCTCTATAGTGTTGTACTAAAAATACTTGTGTATTAGTTTAACTCAGCCATACGAATCCTTTGATATATTTATTTATATTTATAATATCACTGAAAGCATAATCTTGTGAACTGTTGTCTGTTGAACAGTCCACATTTTGTTTTGTTTTTTTTTGTTTGTTTGTTCGGGTTTTGTTTTTTTTTAAAAGCAAGCAATTGGAGTTTGGGCTTGGATAGGGCTTTTAATTAGTTTTAAAAAACATATTTTCAATTCATTTTTTAGTCGTGTGGTGCGGTCCTACCGAGAATCCGAGACTCTGAGAGAGTGAGGTCTGAGAGTTGTTTCATATTGTGTAAATAATCTGTGAAGCCGAATGCTGTGTAATTATTGACAGGACGGGATTTGCTGTTGTGAATTTTTGAAGGTACATGATATGCGTTCGCGTAGACGTTGCTTCATAACAACACTGTTGCGCACAACTCTCTACACCTATACTACGAAGGTTATTCCTGATGGATACCTGATCTACTAGTAGCATACATGTATATTTTTTTATAGTATCGAGGCTGCAGCGGAATACGGAGTCAGGCCGGCTTCGAAACTGAACACTATCGCTTAGATATTGCAAGGTGTGAATTAAGCATCCAGAGTCATGTGCTAGGTCGGCCGAGTACTGTTACTTATTCGTATTCTAGTTTACTTACCTATATTTAAGTTCTTTTGATGGGCTCAACCCTACGGTGCTCATTCTGACCAAACTCAGAGTTTACATATATCGTCCGTGTGTACTACCATATTCCCCTATCTGAGCTACAATGAGCAATGCCACAACGCCACGCCAAGGGGCACTTGATGTATTAACCCGCAGTAACACCGGCGGTGGATTCGACCCTGCTCTGCGAAGTCCAAGTGGACCTGACCGAGGGACCTCAGCATATACCATAAATCCTACCAGCCCTAATAGTATGAGACGGATTCCACTTACGAATGCACCAGAAGGAGCCATACCAAGTGCACACCGGACGTCTGTGGCGTCCATATCGTTAGTTAGCAAGAGCATGGCAAGCGATAGTGCAGACACATTTATGCAACAACAACAGCAACAACAACAGCACGGTGGTGGCCCAGTTCACGCCCAACTGAAGGGGGGGAGGTCTGGGTTACGTCAACAGAAGAGCTCGGGGAGTGTTGGCAGTGTAGGAAGTATAGGAAGTATAGGAAATATTGGACCAAGGGGGTCACAGCCACATTTAGACCAACTGCTGCAGCAGAACATGCAGCAGCAATCACAACACAACAATGGCCTGCAATACAATAGTGCACAACAACATTCGCTGGCACAGCTCACGTCGCAACAACAAATGCGCCTGCCTTCACGTGTGCGTCGTAGTAGTCATGCACGCAGTGATACGGGGGGGCATGAGTCTACGAGAAAGCATAAACAATCCTTGGTACAATTACCCAACCAAGGTCTGACTACGTCTCGATCAACGGGGCAGATGATGGGGAATAGGCGAAAAAGTATGGATGTGGCCTGCATGAGCCAGGGGGTTAATATAGACGAACTACCTGTGGTCAAAAAGGAGTCCAGTGTGTTGTCTATGCGTCGTTCTCGCAGCAGTACATTCTCACTCTGGGGGGATAAGAAGGAGAAGAAGAATCCCGCGGACGAGTTTAAGAAGATCGAAGGCAAGCAAAGGACTTTGTCCGTGACAGCGAAAGATAAGGATAATAGTCCAAGCTCTGGGGAAACTAGGGTGGTTGGAGATTACATACTGGGAGAAACAATAGGGAAGGGTCGGTATTCAATAGTCAAAGTTGCATCACATCGGATTACGAAGGAAAAAGTGGCTGTCAAGATTGTCAATAAGCGTAAGCTGAGCAAGGAGGATCTGCGCGTGTTGAAGAGGTATTTTTTTTATTACAAAGTGATAAAATTATCTGTGAACTTCAAACCATCGTATGTTGAAGTTCGATGCCACTTGCAGTGATTAATGCTCTAATATGTAGGCTTGCTTCCCCCAAATCTCAAATATTCTGTTTTGATATACGTTTATGTCGTGTTTGTTTATATATATATATATATATATATATATATATATAGCACAAATACGCCACTGAACACACGCATATATCAACATCTATACACATTTGTATATATATATATTTAGATATACGATTTGTATATATGTATGTATTGCATATATACATGAATACTTTTTCTAATACTATTATCATTATTATTCGTATTGCTATTACGTATGCCTTTCTATTTTAACTTTTTGCTTTTTATTATTATATGTGTATATTGTTATTCGTATTGTTACTACGTATTCTGTTCTATTTCAACATATTGCTTTTTATTATTATATGTGTATATTGTTATTCGTATTGTCATTACGTATTGTTTTCTATTTCAACACATTTCTTTTTATTATATGTATAAATAGGTGATATATAAATGTGTATATTCATATATTATACAATATATTTTATAAATGTACAGGTATATCCATATATATATATATATATCACTATTATTAAATATATTATATACATATTTATATTTATATTATTATTTTTGTATTATAATTATTGTTGTAGTGTTATACTATGTATATAGGTATATATATATATATATATATATATATATATTTTTTGCATTACGTTTTATTATATACTGTATATGCATGCATATATGTGCATATGCATACGCATATGAACATATAAATAGTCAGTTATCCATATATATATCATATATATTATTATATTATTATTATTATTATTATTATATATATATTATTATTATATATATTATTACATACATACCTATATATATTACATGCACAATATTATTATATTACATATTATTATATATTATATATATTATATATTAATATATATATATATATATATATTATACATATATTATTATATATTATAGATATATAGATATGTGATATTATAATCAATAATCATAATATATAACATCCATATATTTTGTATGCCTTATATGCATACATCCCGTGCAGACTTTACGCACATATATAAATATACATACACGTATCTCATCACATTATATTTTTGGCATACATATATATATTTGCATATTTTGCATCTTTATGTATACACATTATTACTTACATATATATATCACGCATATTGCGCATATAATAAGCATATTTTTTACTTAAAATGTGCATACCACATAACATATATATATATATATATATATATGTATTCTCGCATATTACGCATAATCACGTGCATAACGTATATTTATATTCTTTATATATGCATAATCACACATAACATATATATATATTACGCATATTACGCATATTACGCATATTTTATACTTATATATGCATACCACTTTAATATATATATATATAGTTATAGTTATAGTTATAGAAACAGTTATAGTTAGACGACTATGTACATATCTATATATTTTATATACCCAAAATACAATCCATATATATATTTCTTTCTTTGTCTCTTTTTTTTTATTTCTTTATTTTATGTTATGTGTATATATAATAACATATTATATATAGTTATAATATATATATATATATATATATATATATATATGCGTATGTGTATGTGTATGTGCATGTTTACATGTTTGTATCCATATATATATATATATATCTTGTATATATCTTGCATAATACATCTTGCATAATATATATATATGTTGTATTAAATATATATATATACGTATGTATGTATGTATGTATATGTATATGTATTGTGTGTGCGTGTGCGTGTGCGTGTGCGTGTGCGTGTGTATGTGTATGTGTATGTATTTTGAACGGTGCGTGTTTACACTAGTTTAGAAATCGTTTTTATTTCTATCGCACACGTTCGAATTAGTGTCAGGAGCTGACCCGCTTTATCCTCTGGTACCCTAAACAATCTACAGGGAAATGCAAGTGATGACCCTTCTTGATCATACGAATATAGTCAAGTTATACGAACTAACGGATACAACGGACCATTTCTTGCTGATTCTCGAGTACGTGGCGGGCAGCAATTTAACTGAAAAGGTACCCATATTTGCAACCATGAAGCGGAAGAAATTGGAGCCCTTGGTGCGCAAGCTGATGCGTCAGATTATGTCGGCCATCGCGTACTGCCATAAGGGGCATGTGGTGCACCGAGATATCAAGCCAGATAACGTAATGCTGGACGAGGACATGAACGTAAAGCTGGCCGATTGGGGATTCAGTAATATCTCCACAGACTTGCTGAGCACGCACTGTGGCACGCCTTATTACGCGTCGCCAGAGTTATTCCGTCCGCATGCGTATCTCGGGCCGCCGTCAGACGTATGGGCGTGCGGTGTGCTGCTGTATTACATGTATGTGGGTAAGCTACCGTTCCGACAGGACCCCATTAAGGAGTATATCAAGAAAGCCAAGTATCAGATCCCGAAGTCTATGCCGACCACTTTAGCCGCTCTCATTAAGGCCATGCTGGTAGTTGATCCCAACCAGCGGTTGACTGCTGTAGATGTGTTAAACAGCGAATGGATTCAAGAGGGTGTGCCCATACCCCGTTCTTTAGTGGCTAGCGGTAGGGCCGGCATGCCCAGGTCAACGTCAGTTATATTCGACCAGAAATCAGGCAAGAACTCCGCCATGCACGACGACGTGGTGGCGCTGATGACCGTACATCTGGGGTTTACACAGCAGGAAGTGCATGAGTCGCTGCAGAATAACAGCTACAATCAGATCACAGCCACATACTATCTTCTACGCGACTCGCCGAAGCTATCGCAGTTTAGAAAATTTCTGCTGCACTCATCGAGCCCCGCAGTGACCTCAGAAGACCACAATTCGACCAAACTATTTGTTATCAAGGAATCGGGCGGGAAGAACTGCAGTGACGGAGACGTCGTCAAGAAAACCCCGCTACGAAAGCGTTCGAGTAGCAATCGGCTGCTCGGTTTTATGTTCAACCGAAAGACGCATACCGGTAATGAGAGCCCCGACACACCCAGTAGTGTCCCAGATGATCGAACTGATGATGTCCAATTCGAGAAGAGTTTCACGACACTGAAAGGAATGAGGTCTGGAGGGTCTGGCATGAGCGGTTCAATTGGAGGACAGCAACGTGGCAGTAATCCTGGGATGCACTCACAACAGAGTACTCAATATCAGTCAAATAGGAGACACTCTGTACAGCCTATGGCGGATGTGAATCCGCAGGATGTACCTATACGAGGGAAGCTAGGGCCTAGTAAGAGCTTCGAAATGGGCGGATCCCCGCAGGTTATGGGGATGTCTAGTGAAAATATTGACTATGAGTATACGCAGCAACAGCAACACGTGCAAATGCAGCAACAGCAAGTGATGCTTGTGCAACAACAGCACCACCACCAAATCTCGCCCTCTTCCGCGTACAGTAGGAGTCCGCGCGACTTTGGAGACCAAGTGGTCAATGGAAACAGTCCGCGAGGCTATTTGAACGGGTCTAAGAACTTGAATGAAAGTCCCAGAGACTATGGCAGTAGTTCTGTATCGAGCCATCCGCGTTCCGGCAGTCACCTAGCATTGAACCGCCGGAGTTCGGGCGGAAGGATAGAGGACCAACTTATAAAACAACAACAGACTTCTTCGCAAACGACGTACTACCAAGCCATGCAATATGACGCTCAGTACGCCGCACCACAGCCTGTACCGCGCCCAGATCGATGACCGGAGTCTACTAAGTGTGACCCGATCTGTCCACGTGGGTTAAAGCGCGATCTTCATGCCAGCTGCTTCTGGAAGTCACGTGCTCATTATCCACACTGTCTATTTTTATAAGGCGAAGAGGAACAAATGCCACATGGCAATACACTGGCGGTGAATGGCAGCAAGCAGCCCCAATTCATGCACTCGTGGCTGGAAATGAGTGTCTCTTGCAGTATCACGTACATAGCGAATCATCCAAGATGTAAAAAATGGTATGCACCGCGTATAGTCATGGGTGTGGGCGGCATAGCGACCGATGGAAGTGACTGTATTTGCCAGTAAAGTCTGAGCACATGTATGCGAGTCAAGACGACCGTCCTGCCTTCCCATACTATATTGTCTGGTTTAGGGCGGCGGATGGGATCTGGAGAGCACATCCAGGATATAATATTTAGAAAGAGATATTCTCCAAATTTCTAGAACTTCATAACACGGAAATAGAAGGGACAACTGCGGAGTGATCAGCGAAATCACAGATAGTAGTTGGAATGATGGTCAGCACATAAACACGATTCAAGGCAAAAGCACAATGTACCTGCAATCAGAATTACAAAGTAAAAGTTAAGATATATAAGATGCACACAAGCGTGTTCCAGGAATTAAGCATCCCAGCAAGTGCGTATTGTTCTGGGGTGATTTGAGCCGATTTACTCGTATGTTCTTGTGTATGTGCTTTTGTCAAGTGGTGTGGCTTTGTCATCAGAATTAAAGGTCGATATCACGTCTCGTTAGAGGCCTTAATGGCATGTTCACTTACTACAATAGTAAGTACAACTCGGAACCATTGTGGGTTGTTATAATATTGATGTCTGAGTGTGTGCGTCACTCACTTTATTTTCATCTATAACATTAGAGATCATTTAATCGTGTAAGAATGGGCTTGTTTGCCCGGAGATTAACTATATTACTGGTCTGCACGAATTAATTTTAATTTCAGGATATTAAAATAGCTGCGTGATCGTACAGGAATTGAAGTGTTCCAACTCTGTCTCCAATGCGCTATGGTCAGCAAGTTTTGACAATTTTGCGTCCTTTCAACAAGGTATATTAGTAACTTTTATTGTGATTTTTTTTACAACTACATGACTCGTACTACAAGTTAGCGATTGTGAAGAATGTACCAACTACCGTGCACAATATCGTGGCGTACAACGAGACTACGTACTTTGTTTCTGCGCCGCTTTCATCGCCATCGTCGGAATCCGTATCAACCGTGGAGGACTTGGTCGTTACCTCGTATCCAGGCGCTACAGTTTGACACAGCTCATTCGCAGGATCTGGACATACACAGTTTTCGCTTTTAATGTCATTCTCGACCAACTCCACACATCTGGATCCGGCCGCACACTTTTCATTTTCACACTCGTTCGCTGTCAATAGAAAATCAGATCCCAGCAATTGGCAGTTGACACCTGTAAGCCCAGTAGGACATAGGCACACGTAGTTAGACGTTCCGATGGGGTAGCAAGAACCATTGTTAACACAAGGCCAATTCGCGCACGCGGCCTGTGTGGAAATGTCGGTTTCGCAATTTGCACCTTCAAATCCAAACGCGCACTGACACACACCCTCGCTCGTGTCTGTAGGAGCCACCTTACATGTACCACCATTTTTGCAGTCACAATTGGCTGGCACGGGAAGGCTGTGCTCGATTGTACCCTCGATCCAGGGTATATACGAGCGCACATCAGTGAATACTATAGGCGATCCGCTCGAACAGGAATCAGAACCGAATGAAGTAATACCTAGTAATGTGTTTTCTAAGCGCATAAATAGTGGACCCCCGGAATCACCCTGACAAGTTCCCTGACCAACCACACCTACATTGCATATCATGCTCGACAACAGCGGCCTCGGAATAGGAGGGGCGTAAACTGCGCAATATTTATTATCTTGCATTTCAACTTCGAGTGACAGAAGATCCTCACTTGCAGCTCCACCACTGGTTTCCGACAGGCCCCAGCCGGCTACATTCGCCTTCGTCCCTCTTTCGAGAAATGTCCCTTCTCTGTTAAGATATACAGGCGTGTTTCCTGACTTACCATCCAGTTTGAGAAGCATGATATCATTGATATATGCGCCGTCAACATACATTTGGTGCTTTGCGAAAATCTGAATTCCGAAACAATCGAATTCGTTGTATATATTGTTCAGATTGATGCCGCCAAGACATACGCGATCAATATTGGTTGTGCAATGAGCGGCTGTCAGTACCCATTGCTCATCAATCAGACTTCCACCGCAAACATGATCAAACGAATCAATGTTATCATCATCAACTCTCTGAAGAGATGCAATCCAGGGCATGCGACTGGTGACTGTGTTTCCTCCGAATACCACCTTCTTACTCACATCCCCAGCTTTAGGACTGTTTGTATCATCGGGCGTTACGATCGAGATGATAGGAGGTCGTGCAGAGGTGAAGTCTTCAGCACAAACATTCTCAATCAAGCATATGGCGGCAAGTAGAACACCACATGCTGCGGAATGTAGCCTAAACATAGTGTCCGATGAACGCGATTGCGAGAGATGCTTGTTCTATTCAATACGGATCTTATGTAGACATGTAGGGTGGAGTGCCGTGATTATCTATTTCAATCACAGCGTCCCCATTCCTTATTGCTCTTGTATGTTTGGTTACTCCCCTGGTAAATACTGTATCTCTCTACGCTCTCTACGAAATATATAGAGAGTGTGTGTCTCACATAGACTCATCATCTCAGGGATTATGTTTGCGCCGCGTTATTTATTTTACTGACGAGTGATTGACTGGAGTTGTGGTACCGGAATAAAAGATAGATTTTAAGCAGCATACTTGAATAATGACCTATTGGTGTCCAGATATCTCGGTTGCCACCGTCTAACCCAATCATGAAGAAATCAAGTTTGTTTTCCCCCAGAGCTATTCTATTTTAAGAAATGAGATTTATTAAATAATTATTTGGTGTGACTCGTTAGTGACGTCACTGTCGTTGGTGATTTTTTTTTACCAGTTCTTCACTCTAAATATGTCTAATTAGCTCTAAGTTCCTTCAGAAGGTTATGTTCTGTGTTTTAGAAGTCGAAGGTTATGGTTATGAGCCCAATTTGCCATTGGTGCTCTCACAGTGTTGTTCCCTGGATCCTGAAATCCCTGGATCCTGATTCCTGGACCCTGTCCCTGGGGCCTGGGTCCTGGTTGCTCTTGTGTGGAAAACATTCTGAATTCAGAAGTTCAAAGGTTCCGTTGGCGTTGGGCCGTTGGCGTCATAGCGTTTTAGGCTTTCAGTAGCACTGGGACAATTTCTTTCACACTCTCTACTCTCTCTAACTCTCTGAGTAGAGAGACAGAGAGACAGAGAGTGTATCCTGTATCTGACCATCTGAGAGGAAAAGTTCGAGAGAGAGAGCGAGGGAGAGGGAGATCAACAAGAATGATAGACAGTCATGACGGCATAACCCGACATGATTCAGATTGTAATTTGTAGCCACATGATGTCTGTTGCTGTCGTCGGAGGAGAGTCAATATAAAAACACATATCGCTATTTTCGATAGCATTACATAATAAATGGCTGTTGATTTAAACACGCCATCACCTTCACCAAGATTTAAATTTCAGTACTTGTTCGTTTCGCGCTAGCTGTTATTCGTCTGGTACACCGCAATCAACATAGTTATGACATTAAAGTTATCATATGAGCTCTCGTGTGTTCCCCCAGGTAGTATCATTTTACCTGTCCAAATCTGCTAACAAGGTCGGAATTTGAACCGGCACGATATTGCTTTCGTGTATAGAACGATGCTTTTCACAGCCAACGAGGAGCCCTAAAACCCCTCCTGACATGACTTATAATATCAACAACGATTGTTATTTGTGTGAATGTTGAACATTGAACGTTCCGCAGTGAGGAAGTGCTACGATTGCGTGAGAGCAGTCAAGTCTAATAGATCTTTTAACCTACTCAAACACTTCCACTTAGATAAATGTATAAAATGTATATCAGACAAATCTCGAGAAAGAGATATCACCATGCGTATATACGACAATTAACTGATCTCACTTGATTAAACTTTTATCAACTTTTGCGTTACCGACAGAAACGAAAAACATGATATGTATTTAGCACAATCATGTGCATGTAAAAATTCAAAGCCCTCTGGATCAAGTCTCTGCTGAATTATGTCCTTCGGACAATAGTCCGATCAGACATATTTTAATTCTTCTCTACTATGTTGTGAAATTATTGCATCTTCCTGGATTGTTCTTATTACTTTTTGTTTAGAAAAAAATAGATGGCTATGATTTTAGGAAAGGGGGGGGGGTATATAGCCCTGTATATTTTAGAAGGCTATGGGGGCTGGGCCGGGGGCGGGGGAGGTTTTTGACATTTTGTTTTTTTGTTTTTTCGATTCCGTTTGAAATCAGATTTCTCATTTTCGGTTTCCCGCCCCTCGAGGAAGAGACCTAATTCTATATACTGCCAGCACTGTGTAGTGAGCAGAGGCCAGCCATGACTCAAATCTGCAAAACATATAAATAGCGTATTGCATCGGTACAAAGAACTTTCACAGCCAATCAAAACCATGAGATAAGCTCTTGTACAAGATTGTGAATATGTATTCCCGCCAAATACTGGAATACGGCAACTCCGGTGAAGAGCTTACTACTGTCGACCGCAACATAGTTCCGTATTCTTGAAACTGTACGTTTTCTCCACAAATTATCATTACGACGCTCGCGCCTCTGTCACCAATCTATCCATTATAAAAATAATAACACACAAGAAGTGATCTTTTTTTTTTACCAGATTCACTCACACAAGAGTGTTCATCGTGTTATTGCAGTCTTCAGACATCAGCGAGAGTCTCCAGTCTCCACAGACCATCATATCAGTCACCAATAGGCGAACGCAAAAGCCGAACGATACAAGGCGATAATCGCTCAAAAAGATAACTCTATTGTAAATGAATAATAATAAAAACTATATGAACGAGGGCGCTTGACTATCCTGATACAGCCTCTGGAATCTGGACTTTATCGCGACTGAACCAGTTTTTAGAGATATACAGCTCCGAACTGCTTCAAGAACGTCACATTTACCTCACTGCCGAGTACCCTTGGTTGTGGGACACTTCAAACCCAAATTATTGTATCCATCTGTATCAAAATGAGCCGAGACTTCATCAACAAGCTGGATCAGCAGTACATCTCCACGTATGTCCACTGCCTTGTGCAAGCTAGCATGCCTGGTTGTCTCACGTTTGAAGTATGGCAGTGATTATTTACGATCAGCTTATTGAAAAGATTGAGATATATATTCATATCTTAAGACCACCGCTCCACCGCTCATCAGAATTTGACCTTCTGGCGACCTCGTCGCAAGTGGTCACACAGGCATTCTTACGCCTCAAACATCGCTCGCACCCGCTGTACATAAACTGTCTAGCAGTGTCCTCCGGTTGAAGAGCCTAGGTGCTTCTGATTATTTGTTGCTTGATACTAGGAAACGCTGTTTATATTCACAATTTGTAATCCTGTATTTGCCACTCAGTCATCCGGAGCTGGTTCGTCTTCTTCGTAAGGGGGAGGGTATCAATGACTTGCTAGCGTGGGATGCAGATACTGTACTTCTGAAATGGGTGAATTATCATCTAGCTCGAGTATGTATTTCTTTCGAACAGTAAGTGTGTAATGTTAAAAAGAAGTTATAGACAAGGAGTCTGCGAATGTTCTAGATCTCCATTGTGTTGATCGTGAAGTGCGCGGGCTAAAGGTTATGCTCTCACCTGTATTACAAAGCTCTCCATCTACTATGCTCGCACATATATTTACCATGCGTTTCGTAGTTAGCGTTCCCACCTCCACATGTGATGCTACAATAGAGAGATTTGGTCACGGCCTGAGGTAGGCTCTCCCCAGCAATACACACGTCCTCACCTATCCATGCATATATATATATATATATATATATATATATATATATATATATATATATATATATATATATACTATATATATATATATACAACCTGCACCTGTACCTGCACCTGCACCTATATATATATGCACATGTATGTATGTATGTATGTATGGATGTATGTATATGTATGTATGTATATGTATGTATATATATATATATTATATATTGTATATATATATATATATATATATTATATATATATATATATATTATATATATATTATTATATATATTATATATATATATATATTATTACTACATATATATATACATGCGCAATATGCGCATACGCATATTTTTTTAACATATCCATTATATACATATATGTACGCGTGTGTATGTGTGCGTTTTTTTATATGCAACATTATTTTAACATATATACTTATATATTATTATATATAAACATATGTATATATATATATATATGGAGATGTATATGATATAGATATGGATGATGATGAACGCATATTATATATATATATATATATATATATATATATATATATATATATATATATATATATATATATATATATACTATATATATATATATATACATATATATGGGGTGGGGGGTGGGGTTATGTGGGTGTGGGTGTGTATATGCATATATATATATATATATATATATATATATATATATATATATGTGTGTGTGTGTGTGTGTGTATATATATATATATATATATATATATATATATATATATATATGTATATATTATGCCATCAATTTTGTAGTTAGCTCACATCTACTTTCTAGCGTCCAAATTTGAGCCTTGCAAATCCCTCATATGTTATTATCGATATTATCAATATTATCAAACTCATGTTGTGTTGAACTACTCGATTGTAACTGAACGATATGATTTGGCATACAATGTACTGTTTGATTAGACATACACTCCAACTGAATTGTGATTAATTAACCTTCGATTTGATTATCTACAGACAGTATGTAGCATCTAAGGCTCATTTACTCGAGTGTACTGAATGACCCTTTTTTTCTGCAGTTTCAGTGAGAAGAAAATAAATTCATAGATATCCTTCATGTCACTACCCAGTTTGTAACACAACAGTTGGCCTCAGCAGACCACAAACTACACTGCAATTGCATGAATAAGCCTTACACTATCACTTATACCGGGAGGTCGACGATAAGAATGTTGCACAATCTCTTGCCCTACCAGTATAAGAAAAAACTCGTGACATTTACAAAAACCCTTACCATTTTACACCGATTGTACCCTTCCTATTCCCAAATAGGCCAATACTGAGGCCCGCATCGAGAACTTCGGTGAGGATCTCGCCGATTCCGTGGTACTTGCTACAGTCATTCGCCAGATCAAAGCGAATCCTGAGCTAGAAAATATCGCGTTCATCGAAAACCTGAACGCACGCGCGCAGGTTATTGCGACCACCGTGAACTCCATGTGTTCGAATGTTGGAGGTTCCATATGGGCGTCTGCTGAGGACATCCAGAACGGAAACCAAGAAAACGTGGAGGCTCTGGTTGCTTCGCTGTTTTATAATTTTCTCTGTAAGTGAAATCTTCCAACATGCCTTTGTAGGTTCTGTATGTGTTTCTATGCCTAGTATAGGTTCTTACGCGTGTATAAAAGATTGTCGCAGTATGCAGCATGTGAGATAATATAATTTGTCTGACGCTATTCTGTAAATATTGCCTACGTTCTCAATGTGTCGCACTTAGGAGTCAAAGGAATGAAACCACGCGAACAAATCATTGAATCAATGCATGTGTGTGTGTTGTATGTAGTACTATACATGCGATCCATATCGAAATATGCTGTTAGAGTATGCGCACATACAGTTGGTTGAAACTTAGATGAATATACTTTGTTTTGCTGGACTTGATGAGAGTGCTGCGCCAATAGTCTAAGATCCTTGATAAACAGTGTGTATGTACTTTGTGAATGTATGTAATCTATAGCATGAAAAATAGCATTTTGAAACCCAAGCGAGAGGATTTTCAATACATTTATCACAAACTGTTGTGTTTAAAAATATTCCATAAGTGTTCTCCGGATGTAGAGTTCCTGTGCATCGATCTGCGGATTTTCAGACTTATAATTGTGTACTTATGTTACACTCTGGTTCTTCAATTCACAGCCATCAACATGCCCACTGAGGCAGAGATTGACGAGCTGTACAAGGACATCGATGGCTTCAAGGAGCAGCTACGCAGCTGCCGAGTGTGCCGCGAACAGTATCTTGTAAAGATCAAGTGGTTGGAGAATGATATGGAATCTCTCAACCGCCGCAAGGAAGAGTTGGAGGCTGGTATCACCGAGAGGGAGGGCGATCACGCGGACACTTCGGCCAGATGTGAGGCTATGGTGACGGAGAAGGAAGGCGAGATGAAGCGGATTGCCGACGCTATCTCCATGCAGGAGAACGACCTAACTGTATGAATATTGTTTGTTTTTAGCCCTAGCTGTTGAGACATGTTTGTGGTTGATAGAGGGCGTGATATTATTGTTGCTGGTACTTGAAAGGTTGTGGTAATATTAGAGTGCCTTTGATGATTGCGATAATTATGTAAAATACAGTCGATGTTTTAATCATTCCATTGGTTCTTTGAAATACAGACGATATTTCTAATCATTCCATTGGTACTTTAAAATACAGTCGATGTTTTTAATCATTCCATTGGTTCTTTGTGGTCAAGTCTCATTTATGAGCAATATTAATTCATATATGATATGATCCCTGTTGGCGCATAGGTTGTCCGGCAATATATGTGACACGACGCTATGTTATCAAATGTATTAGACATATGTTTCCAATCGTGAGATCCGTTGGTGTGTCTGTCCATAGTATAGATATCCAGCGACAACGGAGCTCGCAGCAACCCGGTGTGCACAACTGCACTACCAAAGATCATACCGATTGATATCTAAACCTCGCTCGTAACCCTGACACACTTTCACACAGAACAAGCTAGAACAGCTTACCACAATCAACAAGGACCAAAATTCCATGGAGGAAAGCAAAGACGCGATCATCCAAGCCAACAAAAATAGAATATTTGAACTCGAGGGTAAGGTAGCTGCACTCCAGGCTGGTAACACGCACATGAAAGAGCTCCTCGATGGCAAAGGCACGAGTGCTGCCGAACTACAGGCAGCCCTTGAGCTCAGCGCCAAAATGAGTGCCGAAAAATCGCGCGTCGTGGTGGAGGTAAGCGTGTATATCTGCATCATTCCTAATGAATATACATCTGTTTAAAATACGCTGCCGAAGTATTAGATTAAGTGTTACACTGAGCATGTGCGTATATTTGTATATCTTTTGTATAATTAAGCGTGGATAGGCAATCCTCGTTCTGATCATCAAGATGTCGGCCGAGAAATCATGTTGTGTAGTGGAGGCAGTTGAGCGTGCGATCACAGCAGCATACATGAACCATCGCTAATATGATTGCGATACATAAGTGTTCACCAAAATTGTATGCGTGTCTATGAGTGTGTGTGTGTGTGGAGGGGGTGGTTCTGCCTATTGCATGTTAGATGCATACATTATATCATATACAGGAAGTTTGTAGATAGCATGTGCTTGTACGCATACGCTGAACAACTGGCAAAGTTGTTAGTGTGTTCGCAGGATAGTCAGAAATTCCGTAAAGTCAACACGTGAATAACCGACCGAGAGTGAACCTGAATATTTAGTATCGGGAAGTCTGTTTTCTCACAAAAATGTGTGGTGTGCCTTATTAAAAATTGTGCAGACGACAGACGTGACAGCCACTCGTGACAGAAGCTTCAGAAGCATCTCCTGATAGCGCGTATCTGTGTGTACAACAAAAATTTGTGTTTTCAGAGTTTTCACTTTCGCTTCATGGGATTTCCAGAAAACAAAATTGGAAGATATAACTTACGCTTCAATAGCCATATGTATATTATATATATATATATGTGTGTGTGTGTGCATGTCTGTGCATGTCTGTGCATGTATATATATATATATATATATATATATATATATATATATATATATATATATATATATATATATATATATATATATATGCGCGGAACGAATCTCTACTGCACACATATCTTCATTGTACACATATCTCTACAATACACGTGAGATAGGCATAAAAACACGAGCATAGCTGGAAATTGTATCAAATTATAATTTTATTTAGGAATAGATGTGAGCCCTCATCTAGGACGAAATTGTTCCCAGCTTTAATTTATAAGTTATTTCCTTTATCCTCTGTCCAGTACCTAACCAAGGTCGGAACTCTTCTAGACACCATCATCGAGCAATTGCCCGAGAGACACTGCGCGGACCACACTGGGTCAGCCGACGGAAGTGCTACGGACACTACGAACGACTCTGAAAATGCCACAGAAGGCACAGTGAGTGCAGATGGTAGTGTAATGCCAAGAAGTGAATCTGTGTCTGAGGTGAACGGAGACTATCTGGAAGAGAAGGCTCGTTTGCGCCAGAATCGTGACTTGCAGATGAAGGTGTTGGAAGGCTTGGCAGAGCAATTGACCGAGGGCAAGCAGAAGACAGCCGACCACATCGGTAGGTGTACCTGATCGCCTCCGAATAGTTGTGTACTGGTGTATGAAAGTAGATATTAGTGTATCGCATATATATATACAAGTGTATGAAACATACAAGGACAATCAGACATAAGGGTATCGCATATACATACAAAGTTAAGTAGATATGAGAACACTTACATACATTTTTACAATGTCACTTTCTGTCAATTTGTACAAAATTGAGGTAATACTTTCGAAAACCCATGCATTATATCGATATCGTAGTATCAAATCCCATACATTGTATCGATATCGTAGTATCGAATCCCCATAAGGTATACTCGCATATTAGGTGTAAACACTATTTATTTCTGTAAAATGACAGTCAAACGAGCTGCACAGCTTCACCCATACAAATCCATACGCTGGTTCCCAGTAAACTCATAAACCTATAATGCAAAACAAAATGTACAGAAAACGAGAGAGTCCGCCTTGAGGAACTGCAGCGTGCGGTTGCTGACTACCTTCAGGAGGGACAGGCCGATGCAATGGACGGCATCGCAAATATGAAGCGATTCCTAGGACTGATGATTGAGAAGGCGAAGAAACAGGCAATGCAAATTGGTACCCTCGAGTTCACCATCGAGAAGAAGAATCAGCTGAATGTATGTACCGTAGTCTGTTAATAGTCGCTTCATGCATAGAGATATCCACATTTATATCATTGAGAAATCAATTGAAATGGCACGTCATGCCTAATGTGGGATGTGCAATGTGCTGCTAATGTAGCTATAGTAATAATCATACTGTGAATTTCGAGTGTTTATTCGTTGATGTGGACAAAAGCGCAAGAACGTGAATGATAGAGAGCGGAGTTTGGAGGCGCAAAACTGGCCGGTACTCTTTGACAGTAATCTATAACTCGATTGAGTATTGCATAGGTCTTAACTCAATTGATTGTAGCTACTTGTGGGTTATTCGCAAAGCATAGTCATAAAGTTGCTTCTCCACACCTATGCTCTGATATTGGATCCGGGAGGTCGAAACTCCTGACCCAAGTAGATTACTTACTGATAACCCACACCGAGAGGGAATTGCGTACGAACTTGTCTGACTAATCCGGTTCATTTTCCAACTGTACTCTTGAAAATAGGACGTAATGGCTGAGAAGGTAAAGCAGATTGCGGAGGAGCAGATGAAGAAGGGCAATATTCTTAAGAACATGAAGCGAAGTCGCCGCACGTCAAAGCGGAACACCGCCGCCACCGGAAGCGAGTAAAGTGAATTATTGGCAGGACCTCTAATGAACATATGAGATGCGTCTTTATCAACGCACCGCAAGACAAGTGTATAGTATACAGGTAATCGCATCGATCAAATGATAGTCTGCCGAAACCGAACAGCAGCTTGATTCGAAATAAAATTGCTCGTCTTGACAACAACTAATCTTACACAGTGATTTTAATTTGCTTATATGATAGGGATGGGGTTGGTTTTTATACTGGTTTCAGAGATATGCGCCAGTAGTAGTACTTTATTTTGTGGACAGCGGCCATAGAAGGCAGAGAATACTCCAATGCGCTTATGTAAGGCTAATGATACGACTCACATATCGCAAACTACAGCCAATCATCAATATTCGTCTCAAGTTGTGGTTTTTATTTAAACTTGAGCTCTGTAATAAGTCAGCTCTCGCCGAACAACTCACAGCAAGTATAAGAGTACATAAAATTCTGAAAAGTTTGAACTTATCTACTTTCACTTCACGATGTATCGTTGAAAACAGAATTTCAAGATACTGGAGAGCATATATAGGCTCACAGTTGACTGTAAGCACGAAGAGTTATAGTGTAATGCGTACACTAACAATGTCCGTCAAATTAGCTACTGTCATGAAGAAACACTTTGCTATAGACAATGCTGATCCACAAATATGGAATTATGGAGATATCCATGTAGAGGAATGAAGCGTATTAGTAGAAACTACGCGATCGAGCCAGTACGGGGCTTTCTATCTTGTTCCATTGTTTACTGTTTGAAGAGACACGTACGACACGAGGACACTCACTTTGTGATATCTAACGCATACGAACCTAAGCTATATTTCACCCCTGCGTATTTTGTAGTTTTGCATACATTTATACACCTCATATTTCTTTGTACATTTACTAATTTCTCCTTAGGGACTTGCCGTAAACTATTTGGCGCCAAACTTCTACGCCCTATAATTGGACATTCAAACTTTTAGTGCCATATGATTGAATATCCAAATCAGGAGTGACAGATCGACCAGATGGCTTCATCATTTCCAAATCGAAATGGTGTCGGATTCGGGATTATTACTGATTTTAGTGATTACGGGGATACCAATAGGCTAAAGTATATGCTTTCGCTTGTCAACTTTGAAGTTTTAAGAGCAATAGTACTATAATGCTATGAATCCTGCTCAGCTTTCTATTCAATCTTTTATATTTTAAGCTCTCGTGTTCATAATTATAGGCACCATACAGCCGTATTGTGTATCAATCACCACCGTCAAGTGCAAAGAAGATGAGTTCCAAAAGCATCTCAGCGGTCGATGCAATTTCCAAAGCAGAAAAGGCCATCCTCAAGGCTGAAGATGTGATAGCCACTCCGCTTTTCCCTGAGAACCTTCCAACAGAGGCCGAGATTGATATCATGTACGCAGAAATAGACGACTACAAGGAACAGCTACGCAAATGTCGTTTGTGTCGTGAAAAGTATATGCTAAAGATACAATGGCTCGAGAGTGATATAGAATCCTTGACGAAGAGGAAAAAAGATCTCATGGAGGGAATCTTGGAGCGCAGAGATGACTTCGAAGAACTCTCTGCACAGTGTGTACTGAAGGTCGAAGTGTTGGACTCTGACATTCAGCATTTAATGCACAACATCATAGTTATCGAAGAAGATATAGCAGTAAGTGTTCTTAAATATCCCCCGCACTACTTTCATTTGGCTCATTTTGTTACAGCGAAAATTGTGATGTAATTTCCCGATTCTTTCATCAGTTAGGCGTACTATATAAGACAGTGTGCACATAAGAACTTGCTCCGCCACTTATTATAATGTTGAACCGACGTATATCACAGGGAAAGCAGGAGGTATTAACCTCGATGACTGACGATCAGGATACTATGGAAGTTGAGAAAAGTTTCGTCATTTCAGCGAACAATACAGACATGTTTGAACTAGAAGGGAAGATAGCTACTATGCGAGAGGGAAATGTACATATGCAAGATTTTCTCCAGGGTAAAAACAATGGAAACAGTGATCTGCAACGCAGTCTCGAGATAAGCACAAATGAAAACATGGAGAAGTCGCGTGTTATAATCGAGGTAATGTGTGAGATCTGTGCCTGTTGATGCTCTTATGAACTGACATGTACTTATTGACTATAGCTAGTTCTTTTGCAGTGAATCTACCACGCGCAATGCTCAAACAAAGTGTTATTGGTTCAAGAGTGTTCTACAATCAGCTATAGATAAAACATCACTCTCCACCAGTAATCAGTTCAATTTTTATTTTGATGATGCTGGGTCTTCCGCCTACAGTATTTAGATAGAGTAGAGAGTCTCCTGGAAGCGATGATTTCTGGCCTACCGAAATCTGCTCAAGGCCGGTGCCTGGCCACTGACGAAGCTATTGCACTTGAAGACCCAGACTCCACCTATGCTGAATCGGAAGTGCATCCGAGTTCAGGTGACGATGCGGATGCATCTGTGTCCACCCATGCTCTTATATATGCACTCGATTGTTTAGTGGAGAAAACTCGCCTCAGACAGAGCCGGGATCTTCAGTTAGAAGTGTTGGAGCAGCTGGCAGACAGCTTGGCAGAGGGTAGACTACGCACGGCGAAACACATAGGTATTGACCTTAGTGCATGCAACTGGCGTACCCGCAGTATGCATTTCCTGTCAATATACATATGTTCGCTACTGTCGTACTTGGGAAACTGCAGTTCGAAGTGTACGAGCTTGTGAACTTTCTTAGAAAGATTGTATAAGTGATCTAAAGTAAGATCTCATTGTCGCGCTCTTACTCTTTGTGTCACATCACAGAGAAAGAGTCAGCCCGATTGGTAGAGCTTCAAAATGGGGCTGCCGATTATCTCAATATAGATCCTAAAGTGGACGACTATGCAGACAACTTCGCGAATCTAAAACGTCTGCTCGGTATCATGGTGGAGAAAGCGAAGAAACAGGCTGTGCAGATCAGCACGTTGCTTTATATACTAGAGAAGAAAGACCAAATGAATGTAAGTGCAGTTAACTTACATGGCTATATCGAAGGAAAAAATTCCATCGCGTCTCATTTATTACTCGATTTCTGGCGTATGTGTGAAAGAGTCAATGACTTATTCTACGTGCAAAACGCCTTTGGATAGCTAAATACTATTTATTCTTGAATACATATTACAGGATGTCATGGCGGAAAAAGTGAAGGAAATTGCTTTGGAACAAATGAAAATGGGTAATTTACTACGCAATGCACGACAGAACAAAGGAAAGGCCAAGAAGATATCAAGCAGCCCTTCGAAGAGACAATCCAGTAGCGCATCCAAGTCGTCCAAAATTTCAAAATGATCACAGTTGATCTTCTCACATCTGAATACTTTCACGAAATAAATATACTTCCGAGACTTGACTATATATGCAACTCTGTAGATACTACTGAATAATTGCGCAATATATCAAGGTGCTTACAAATACCCTGACATGTATAAGAATCTTTGACAGTACATTCATAGACAGGCTATGAATACTCTCAGTGACTACAAATAGAAAACCAGGGGCGCTTTCTATACGATGATGCTACATAGGCATCTTATCATGAATTTCTTATCGCAATGAAATTCCTCGCCGAATATTCTTGTCGCACCCGAGTCTCAATTGCCCATGAAAAAAAAATACGAATTTACACAGATAGAACCACTTTGCAGCCTCGTCAAGAGAAAGAAAAACCCCAATTTCGGAACATAGTACAATATAAGATGAAGTGCATGAACAGCTTCTTATCCAACAGTTTCTATGACTTTTTTTTACATACATACACCCCATAACAAATCCATGGGCATGAATGTAGCACAGTAAAACTCAAAACATGTGAATAATGAAAACAAGTCCTTCCGGAAACACATGACTTAAGAACTATCCTTCCCTTTATTTACACAAGTCCGCTTACACGCTCGCCGCTGGTTATTCGTTCCCCGGTTTATGCGCAGTACCCTAGACTCTTGAAGTGTGTATTAAAAGTAGTCTGGACCGAAATCATCCCAGAACCATTCCAAGACAGCATTCTCAACTAATAATAAAACTCAAAAGGAACACCCATATGTACTAAAATACACAAGCACACATTTGTGGCCTGTATACTTGCACTACTACAGATTTTTGAGTATTTACATAGTGGTTACAAGGGAGTCGGCCTCACCAAGGCGTACAATAGAGGAGTCAGACTCTCCAAGAGCACGTACGAAACCAGACAGAGCGTATGTGGTGAACTTTCCGTTGTACACACCGTTCTCGTCAACCTGAGATGTGTGCATGATTAAAATTTGTCAGAACACAGGGTTTGTACACACCGTTCTCGTCAACCTGAGATGTGTGCATGATTAAAATTTGTCAGAACACAGGGTCGTAAATTTATATACAATATATAGTAGTGCGCATGCCAATATATTTCTCGTGTAATAATGTATATTATAAGACCACTGTATTTCCCCGTGTTGATTACACAATATCAAGATCGTATTCTCAAACCATACGTCATATACAAAACGTATGTGCATATATACAAGCTCATACACAACGTATGGCAACAAGCAAGCATACAACTATGCATATTCAAAAATAAATATAACGATTTGTTAGTTTCATGTTCGTTATTTTGTCCTTGTATGTCAGTATCATATATATATTACGTTCTTTTTTCCCCTATTGTTATTTCCTATCTTCCTTGTAGACTTAACAAAGACCCTGCCATGAAGTTGATGCAGTATTTAATAGTAGTGCAATTAAGAGTCACGATATTCAACAAACCACGAATACTACGTATATCCTTCTGGTGGTGCGACTTTAAGTAACTATAAATTGACAGAAAGCGTATTCATATGCAAGCAAAATTATTAACCATTCCGTTTAAACAAACAAACGGCGATGATCCGCCGATCATAAGCAGGTGATAGAATAGCTATAACTACTGATGAACAGAAATATTCCCGCATGATCTCCACATATAAACAGAAACATTTCTTAAATATTGATATATATATATATATATATATATATGTGTGTGTGCATGTGTGTGTCCGTGTGGTAACATTATTCATACAACAACAAATACAGATGTATTGTACACATTGCAACAATATACAAATATACATATACTGAAAGTTCAAAACAATACAATACAATACAATGCAGCACAATACAAAGCAATACATATACCCAAATCTATATATATATATATATACTCTGTCGACGATATACTTCCACACAAACACACATACACACATTTATATATATATATATATATAGTGCACATAATGTTCATATGCGTATATATGTATGTACATAGATTGATATATACGTATAAAAACAGGTAGATAGACAGATATGTGTTTGTGGTATACAGATACATAGATAGATGGATGTATGGATATATATATATATATATATATATATATAATATTAAATGGATGTGCTTATGTAATAATTGTTTTCTATAAAATCCGCTTGTATACATACATCAGCGATGTTCACTTGAACGGAGGCATGGTCCTTCGCACCGATGATTCGGTTTGTGGCGGAGCTGAAACGAAGGAGACGGAAAAAAAATACTGTAAGAAAACTAACATTATAAGGTGCCGTTTACGGATTGCGACTCGGCAATTCAATAATAAAAAAGCGATAGACGGAACTTTCGAATACGTAACTGACACACTGGATACAGTAACATATAGACCAAAGGTCCACGATAAATACATACCACTTTCTGGGGATGTACATATCCACGATAACACCTTTGTCGTTCTGCATGATGAAGACTGTAAAAGTAAAGAGATATTTTGAGGATTAGGTCTCCGGCTTACGATTCGACATCCCATAATAATTCATTTTACATATATATTGTAGAAAAATGTTATGGCATGTAGAACTATAACACATAACACCAATATTAACCAGTATTTTCCGATCGTTCAAATGTTGTCTGCTAGCACCAGTATATTGTACTATGCCGCACAACAATACAGTAGCAGAAGCGTGCATGCGTACATACAACAAGTGTTGAAAGTCACTTACGATTTGCTAGGAGACTTGGAATAGAAACGTAAAAAGGATCTTAGTATGTCTTCGCGTGGTATATTAATTTGAATATTCGTTTGGTCTGAGAGGGCCACATGTGCCTCGAAATAGTTTTTTCTCTGAAGCCTGTCTCTAAGAGTCTGGCACATAGTGTGGAAAACTGAAAAAGGAGCAAGGGTTTTTTCATAGCCTTCTAAATTATACATTTTATGGTTTCTGAAAACCTGGGTATTTACTGTACTGAAGGTCCAATTTTCAAATATTTAGAACCCAACCTCAAACTTAGTTTTGTTTGCTTTATTTTGCAAAAAAAAAAACACAAGTGAGCAAAAAGGGGGAAATTGTTTGTTTGTATATTTTTTTTTCAAAAGATAAACCTTCAACCAGAGGCAGGTTTTCCATTTTTCGGTTTAAAATCTATGGCATTTTTGGGGGGAAACTTGATGGTAAAGATTGTGAAATGTGATGATATGTAAATAGCAACTTTCCAAGTTCCAACTCGAAAATAAGATATGTAGCTATTTATTAGTATATACAGACTTAAAATATGTACCTCAGACGCGTGTATGTACTAGCCAAACAGAAGCACATACTACGCGAGTATAAACCAACCGCTTTAATTCACCTTTCGATTAAATAAAAGCGCATACCGATCTCCAATATCATAACATTCAAATCATTCCCACGCACAAAACCGAAGTACACGCATTTTCCAATTCATTTGCACTTACAGTATGGCAATTGAGACAGTAAAGGCTTTGGAAACTACTACAGAAGCTATCTTGATCAGATTAGCAGGAATGGAGAATGCTGTTTATGGCTCAAGGAACGAAGGCCAGCATAATGCAAGCGTTACAGAGACCGCGGACATAAAAATAACCGAGTTGAGTAGAGTGCTGCAAAAGGTGGATCCCAAGCGTGATTTACAGGCTATCACTACCTTCTGTAAGTGTATTGTCTATCAATTTATAACACATAACTTTTCTTATTTCATAACCGTGTTCCTGATGACAAAACTGTACATTTGTAATTCCTCATTTTTTTTAGATGCTTCTCTCCGTAAGGCCGCTAAGCATTATTGTAGCTGACCACAATGACCAAAAATATGACACAGTCCACTTCCTTTCATAAACAATTTGTACTCATCCGAAGAAACATACTTTCAACCCAGTCTCCTCCTATACATATATTATATATGTTAATATTGATGTAAATATATATATATATATATATATATATATATATATATATATATATATATATATATATATATATATATATATATATATATATATATATATATATATGTATATATATACATATATATATATATATAAATGCTGCATATTATATATATAATATATATGTATATATATATGTATATATTCTTTGTATGTGTATATTATATATATATATATTATATATGCATATATATATATATTATATATATATACATATATTATTATATATAATATATATATATATATGTATATATGTATGTATACATATGTATTACACATACATATATTACATTATTGCATACGCATGTGTGCGTGCGTATGGTGTATACGTATGTGTGTATGTATATATATATGTATGTATATATATACATATGATATATTATTATTATATATATATATATATAATTATATATTATATATATATATATATGTTATATATTACACGTACGTGCGTGCGTTGTGTGTTGTGTGCATTGATCTGTGTGCGTGCGTGCGCGCGTGTGTTTTATATACGTATATATTATATATATACATATATATACGTGCGTGCGTGCGGTTGTTTTGTGTGTGCGTGTGCATCCCCAGGTGCATCCCTGTGTGCATCCCTGGTGTGTTTCTGGTTTATGCTTGTATGCATTTTTCATGTGTATATATCTTTTGCATCCATTACTATATATATGTATATGTTTGTGCACGAACACGTCCACTTTTGATACATTATTTTCTGTGCATATGGGACACATACTTGTAATATAATTTTGTAATATATATATATATATATATATATATATATATATATATATATATATATAGTTTGTGTATATATAAAATATATAAAATATGTCCGTGTCCGTGTCCGTTTCTGTGTCCGCGCTTTGTGTCCGTGTGCGTGCTTCAGGTCCGTGTGTGCGCCCGTGTCCATGTCCATATATATATATATATATATATATATATATATATATATTATATGATGTGTATGTGCGTGCGTGTGTGCGTGCATGTATGTATGTATGTATTTATATATATATATATATGTATATACATATATATACGTGCGTGCGCATGTGCGTGTGTGTGTGTGCGCCAGCGTGTGTGTTGTATGATTATTATTATATATATATATATATATATATATATATATATATGTGTGTGTGTGTGTGTGTGTGTGTGTGTGTGTGTATTGTGTATGTATGTATGTATGTATGTAGATATATATCTCCATATACATATACATGCATGCATACATAAATACACACATACACACGCATATATATATATATATGTGTGTATATATATATATATATATGCATGAACCTACATGTTCATATATCGTCTCATCATCATATGCCTATTTTAAACCAATGATACGGTCAACACAGTTTAATGTAATATTAAGATCTCCTACCTCGATGTTAGTCAAATTTAATTTCATTTTTTGACCGATATTGTTACGGAAATGAATTCCAGTTAGTTTCAGCATGCGGTGTTGCAATGTTGTTTAATAGAGTCTCAGTGAACGCGGAAGTAAACTGTTTTTGTTTACGGCTCTAAACGATGCAAATCGATCAACCATGCTTGGCTGTCATCATCTATGAGTGTATTAATATGCTTACTATCAGCCTTTTTTAGCTTACTATCAACCATTTTCGGGAGACACTATACTTTGATTTTGTGTACGAGACCTTGAGAACGGCACACATCTGCACAGGGTTTTATGATATACCACCCGTTGAAACACGGATGTGCCAGTTGCATACTCCCTAATTATGCACACACCTTTTCATTTAAACTTCTGCAACTGTATACCATGCTATCTTCAGAAAATAGTTCACGCGTCCAAAGCCTCCCGTGTTGGTAGCTAACTAGACTGATTACTCAGACTGTGTGGTGTTCGTACGCCCCTCGCGTTCTGTCTCTACGACACGTACCGTCTCAATTTGCTTCACAGCGCGAACTGTTCATTTGTTTGTTCGGTACCAAAATATATTGCTCATAGCCGGCTCTGATATGCATCGTATACTCAAGCCGGAGTGTCCCTTGTATAACAGCGTCCGTAAGAATCGTCTATCTATTTGCCTTGCATATGGTATCATATGCTCTAGTTCCAACTGTATCTTTCTGTATTAATGATGCCACAGGTCAACGTATAGACCGCACAATCAGAAGCGGTGAAATAGTGCCCGATGACGCGAAACTCCAGATTGTACTTGCCAGCATCGACGATCTCCACAGAAGGGCTGCCTTGGTATCCGAGCTACAGACTGGTGTCAGAATACTCAACGAGAATAGTGCGGGTATATTGTATTTATATACTACTATATATATCCGCCCATGTCTATATATATATATATATGTGTGTGTGTGTGTGTGTGTGTGTGTGTATGTGTGTGTGGGAGTGTATATATATGTATATGTATATGTATATGTATATGTATATGTATCGATGAACATAAATGCGTATAAATATTCAATCTACATTACTGAGAAGCCGAAGATATAGACCTTGACACAAAAGAAAATTTTACTGCACTACGCTTGTGCTGTCACCTGGTTGTGTTTTTTGGTATATCTGCCAATATCGTTGGCCATCGATAGAGACAACTGTGATCTGTGCCCAACTTGTACATTAATATACCGTATGAAATCTTTGTAGTGCGTGTCTGGTATAGATACTATTGCTGACTAACCCATTTCACTGCGCGAATGTGCCATGATATATATCAAATGTGCTTGAGTGTCGGGAATGTATCTGGAAAAATGGCGTTTGTCCCTACTGGTCAAACATACCGTCAATCAATTCCAACGCAATATGTCCGTAGTTTGCGACTGGAAGTTTACTATTATTGTGCTCTTTTCTCGAAACGTGTGTGTTTAGTGTAGTGTTTTATATACTATACACGTAAATCGTTTCAACATAGTGTAGTGTTTTATAAGCTATATACGGACACCGTTTTAACGTACTGTAGTGTTTTATCTGCTATACACGTACCCCGTTTTAACGTACTGTAGTGTTTTTTCTGCTATACACGGACACCGTTTTAATGTACTGTACTGTTTCATCTGCTGTACACGTACCCCGTTTTAACGTAGTGTAGTGTTTTATCTGCTATACACTTACACCGTTTTAACGGGCCTGTGAACCGTTGTATGTCTGTAATGGCACCTCGTCGCTATACCAGTCGTCGTATACATTATGAGCTGGCTTATGCGAAAATCGAAAAGCCTTCGCTAGGACGCCCTGATAAAAATGCGTGGTGCATAAATTCAAATCTCAGTACGCGGCGTGTTTATTCACACTCTTCTTGTATTTTTTATCACTATTGCACTACAAATAGCAAAGCTGGGCTGTTGTATAGAGCTTGTTTGTGACCTTTCGTATGTGTATACGTCTTGTTGTAAAAATGGTAAATTTGTGTCTCTGTGTCCTGTCGACATATAGTCGTCCGTCTGTCCTGCTGATATTATTTGCGTGAGCGCATTTAAGGCTGTATATTTATAAGTCGTTTATTCATTACAGCCTCCGATGCAAAGACTATCAATCGGTTACATGACCTGGCACGCGCACAACCAGATTGCACTTCCTCTGTAGAGCAATTGAGCGATCGGGTCGAAGTTGTATTACGCGAGTACAATGAAATGGTAAGCGATGCCGATTCATCGAACCCGTATTTGAGTAATGTATATTCTCGCGAAACAATTCTACACTGTAACTACGACTTTTGTATCTACCGACTATATTTGTATACGTTCACATGCGTACACTTCAGAGGGCGGAAACAGAAACGTGCGAGATTTTGTGTGTACATATGTACACGTATACACGAGTTTATCTATATCTTGGTATATGCAGAATGCATATATGCATGCATACATACATACGTATACGTATATATACAAAATATATATATATGGATGTGTGTGTGTGTGTGTGTGTGTGTGTATATATATATATATATATATATATATATATGTGTGTGTGTGTGTGTGTGTGTGTGTGTACATATATATATATGGGTATGGGTGTGAGTGTGTGTGTGTACGCTGTATGTGTATGTGTGTGTGTGCATGAAAGATATAATCAGCGTTTATAGAACTGAGAATCTCGACCACTATACAATTTGCCGTGAGAAGGAGTTTGTGGCCAACTCGGACTAAAAGCCGCGCCCACACCTCGAATAAAGAAATACAGGTGATATTCAATGATGTAGACGAGCAAGTATGTGTCAGTTTTAAGTGCATTTTTATCAGATTGTCAACGATAACCACGATAGTATAGATCTGTTCTTGAACTATAACTATGCAAGGAATTTTCTTAGAAGTGTCGTACACGTAGATTGTTGTATTGACACCTACCGCTTTCTCTTGTCAATTAAGGTAAATTTACTTTCTGAAGCTTTCATCCGGTGGGATGATATCGTGAGGGAAGCAGAGAAGAAATACATGCACAGGCGTAGCTGAAATCAACGAGGGCATATTTTAATAAAGCTTTTAATATGATGAGTGATAGTTATTATCAGGTATGTAGCTATGCTAGACGCCTTTGTCACGTGCTTCCCTGAATAATATTTGTCATAACTGGCAAGAATAATCGAACACATAAAAGTGATACAATAGTTCTCGGAAGGCGAGCTATACATAGCTCACTCACTGGTAAAATATGATAGGACCATTGTAAAGACAGCGTATCACAAGGATAACATGCAATCAGAACTTGCCTTCAGGTAGAGTATACCGAGGCTTGTACGCAAGCAATTCAACCAGCAAGGATGTCGAATCTACAAACAAGCACATAGGGTATTGGGCTGATTTTTTCTTGATCACATACCCTGACAAGAAAATTATAGTATTTAGGTCTATAGTTGGCATCGACGCATATCGCACGCCACACAGTGTATGTATGGTACACCCTGACCGAGAAAGCGGATTGTGTGTGCTTTATTTTTGTTCTAAAATACACTACATATTGTATTTTTTTAAACTGATTACAACGATAATGAAATACAAAATTAGATCGCGAGGTTCGGTACCTTGACTCCTTCGTAAAGTTTTCTTGTATTTCTATTGGTCTGTACAAGAATAAATATTGTTGCTTGGCAAGCCGCAACAGTTTTGCGCTTTTCTGATACAAATTCTGATAACCCCAAAAATGATGAACTATTTTTAGCGGAGCCGCACTCTCAAGGTACACACAATCGTATACACATCAGAGTAGTATGCAACTATACATGCAGTCAAATATACAGATAAGATATATACTGCATTTTGGGTACGGAGGAGCCACAGTCTATTATATTTATTCTAGACTATATGACAGGAAGCGAGGTGAACACAACTACAGCACGCACATTCGTTCGTATTTACTTTTGATAAGTATATTAAAGATACATATTGTCCCTGTTAACACACATAGCCATGATGTTTCCGCAGAATAGCCTGTATTTCAGTATAGTACGAAATGACGGTGAATGTGGAAGTACCACAAGGCCCACCGCCACTACAGCTGCATGTCGCCAGAAACAGGGGAATGTTGTTGTGTCACCACACACTACGATGCATAATATACATTCGGACCATTCAGATCATGCAAACCATGACACAGATATATCAGAACTCGTGCACCTGTACGACAGGGTGAAAGTATCAGATGCTCACCATTCAAGTGGAATGGGATACATCAATGATTTCTATAGTACGCCTCAGCAATCTACGCGGAGATCCGGTGGTTTAAAAGATGCAGACTGCGGCGCTGTAGTATCGAGCGATACACAGACGCACATCCCGAATACTCAGCTTCTTATTTGCCGTGACAGATTGACTTCACATACGTCTATTGTGCCACACAGTCCATCTCAGGCCGGGAGTGACAGTTTAAGTATACGTAACAGTACATATACGGATATAGATTCCCCTGGGGGCTTGGGACCACTCAATAGCAATATGGTAGGAGGTGTAGGGGCTGGTTTAGTCGGGACGTTCAGTAATATGAACATGCACTGTCCAGGGCAACCCAATAACCGGGCAAATGCCAACACCCACACAGCCTCACACAATAGTCTGGTTACATGTCAGTCACTACCCAATACACCCGTTGGGCCGATACACAAACCAAGAGGTTCACTGTGTGCTCCTGGGGGCAGTTTGGGCTCAGAAATGAGTGAACAATTTGCCCTGGCACTCGGTTTAGCCCTGAAACATTCAGCCACACCAAAGGCAACGCTATCCGCTCACGGCTGTAGGAATATGAAGAACACGGCGGGGCCTAAAGACAGCGCCAAAGCAAAACACAAAGGACCCACTCTCGCTGAAAGGGGTAAAGACCTGGTAAAGAGTGAGAATAAGTATGCGGATATCAGGCCCAGCCCCAGTCATACGTCGAGTTATTCCGGTAACTCCAGTCATAGTGCACGCGCTCAGGCCCACGCTGCGAGAAAGCAGTTGGGGGAATCAAACACCACAGTTAAGAAAGAGAGAGCGGCGTCGTGGGACAATGTCGAGGGGTTGCGATCCGCATTGGATGTGATCGAGAAAGAGAATACTGAACCGGATCTGGATGCTACTACAAATAGGTAAGAGCGATGTGGTGTGCTATGTAGTAGAACTTTAGTCAGGACGAATTTAGGAGTATCCCGACGGCAGGTGTGTGTGTGTGTGTGTGTGACACGTATGTACACGTGTATGTATTTTAATATATACGTATGCATGTATGTATGTATGAATGTTTATATGTACGCATATATATATATATACATAGTATGTATATCTGCATTACAGTCTGTATAAACTACAATATATATATATATATATGTGTGTGTGTGTGTGTGTGTGTGTGTGACACGTTTGTACACGTGTATGTATTTATATATATACATATAAATATATAGTATGTATATCTGTATACACAGTCTGTATAAACTACAATTATATATATATATATATATATGTGTGTGTGTGTGTACATGTATGTATGTATGTATGTATGTATACGTATGTATGAACATGTATGTATGTGGGTAAAATATGTAGATATATATATATATCTCTGTGTGTGTCTGTTTATGTGTATGTTTCTATGTATGTTTCTATGTCTGTGTCTGTGTCTGTGTCTGTGTATGTGTCTGTGTCTGTGTCTGCTGCTTTATTTAGGGTATATATTTGCATGCGTGACTGTGTCTGTGCCCGTAAACTTGGCTGGTCTGTGCCCGTAAAATTGTCTGTCTATGTTTTTTTGTTTGTGTATCTATGATTCACACACACACACATATATATATATATATATATGTGTGTGTGTGTGTCTGTCTGTCTGTGTCTGTCTGTGTCTGTGTCTGTGTCTGTGTCTGTGTCTGTGTGTGTATACATATATATATATATATATATATATATATATATATGTATACTGTGTGTCTGTGTGTTGTGCTGTGTGGCTGCATCTGTGTCTATGTTTATATCTGTGTCGATGCGTGTCTGGGTCTGAGTCTGGGTCTGTATCTGTATTTCTCTGTATGCCTGTGTGTGCGTATACATATATGTATATATATATATATATATATATATATATATATATATATATATATATATATTATTTTGAACACATATATAAACATGTGCGTGCGTGCGCGCGTGTGTGTGTGTGTGATAGGTGATATATACATATATATATATATGTAATATGTGTGTGTGTGTGCATATATATATTATCTTTATGTGTGTCCAGTGTGTGATATATACATATATATATATGTATATATATGTATGTATTGCATATGTATTACGCATATATATTTGTGTGTCCGTGCGTCCAGGTGCGATGATTATATGTATATATATACACGTATTGATGTGTACGTGCGTGCATGTATATATAGATTATTGTATACGCATGTGTATTGCATATATTATATATATGGCAATACGTATGTGTGCGCATACATACGCATACGCATATGTATACGTATATGTCTTTATAGTTATAGATTATGTGTATCCATATATTATACGTATTATATATATATATGATATATATATATATTATGCATATATATTATATATATACGTGCGTGAGCTGAGCGTGGCTGTATTATATACATACAACGTACGTGTGTGTGAACGTATGTTTTTATTATATTATCTGCGCATACGGGCGGGCGCGCATGTATCCTATATGCATATGTGTCTATGTTTGCATATATATATGGATGATATATTACAGATTTATATATAATATATTGTATATTAAAATCATATATTTTTTATGTATATATTATATGCATATGTATATATATATGTATGCATACAATGTATGCATGTATGTATGTATGTGTATATTTATATTGATATATTATTGGCATATATATAAAAAACATATATGCATTTATATTATGCATGTATATATATACATATACATGCTAACATATATATATATGTATGTATGTATGTATGTACGTATGTATGTATGTATGTATATAACATGCATGTATATGTGTATATGCATATGTGCATATATATATTGTTTTATATATATATATATATATATATATATATGTGTGTGTATGTGTGTATTTATATGTTTATGTTGATGTTTATGTTTTATGTATATGTGTATATATATATATATATATATTATAATGTGTATGTATGTGTCTATATATCCGTGTCTGTGCCCGTGCCGTGTTTGTCTTGTCGCTGTCTCTTTGTCTGTGTTTATGTTTGTGTCTGTGTCTGTGAACTGTGTCTCTCTCTGTCTTTGACTTTGAATTGTCTGTGCCTGTGAATCTGTGTCTCTCTGCGTGTCTGTGTGTTTGTGAGTGTGTGCATGCGTGTGTGTGGTGTGCGTGTGTATACATATATTTCAATTTTGGGACTTCTGTCGCTGTCGGCACTTGTATATATCGCACATATTATAAATGTCTGCGAAACAGCACCGTGGTTTTATGTTGTATTGAGGAGACTGAGACTATGCGAATGCTTATCCAGCATGATTTGTAACCCTTTACTGGCCTCTTCTCCGTGCTCTAGGTCCTTGTACTTGGACTGTGGTTACATGATGAGAGCTGTTTCGCAAGATATGGATGATGCGGATGGTATGATTGACGAGATGAGCTTCCTCGTGGAGAAAATGCGCGTGGAGACTCCAGTGGTGCAGGGGCACATGTCTTATGTCTCTTAGTGTACTCTGCGATGTATCAAAATAGAACTATGTACGCATTGTGTTGCGGTGAGTTACATAAAAGACAAACAAATCATATTACGACCTCTATGATATAAAAGACAAACAAATCATATTACGACCTCTATGATATAAAAGACAAACAAATCATAATACGACCTCTATGATATAAAAGACAAACAATTCATATTACAATCTCTACGATGCACTGCAGTGTTCGAAACGGACCACGCTTTGTCACGCCATCTACGACGGTGCAGCTGAAAGCATCTACAACTAGCCTTGATGTTTCAAATTGGGTTGCTGATTATTTAGATTGGCATTTAACTCTTTGGCAAGGGCTTAACTTTGCTTCTTCTCCCTCTGGAGTCGAGGCGTAGATTAGATTATAATGACCTCATACGGGTTTTGAGCTGTAACAATTGTGCAGCAGTTGTGCCGTGCCCCACCCACAATTGTATTATTAAACTCTTTGTGGTCGTGTTAAATGTAGAATATTCAATGAGCTACAACACAGCCCACTTGTATTTCAGAAGGCTGTGGCCTATTTTGGAAGCTAGACGCACCCGCTATGAAAATACCTCAGTTTTGCGAAAAGCTTTGTGCCGAATGACCTGGCGGGAAAATAACTTATCACCTCAATATAAAATATGGTACTTCAAGTTGTGTAGTAAGAAATACTATCCAACAGTTAAGTTGTGAAACAGCACGTTTAACAGCCGTGAGTGGAAGAAAGCTCAAATCCAGATATTTTGTACTGTTGATGAGAATTTCATGTCATTTATTTCCTGCTGCCTTCCTACTTCTTTATGGCTTTCTCTACGCTGTCCTACTTCTTTCTGGCTTTCTCTACGCTGGCGGCAAAGTACACAGCAAAAGCAGGAAGAGCCGTGGAGAACATGAAGTTCCAGGTAGTGGATACCTCCTGTAATCGACAATAAAACAATACGTTTTAACGAGAATTTGAACTGAGGTCGTGATGGTATTAGGCCAACGGCTAAGAAACCTTCTTTCTGGGCTCTTCTGGTTCGTACCTATACGGATTGAAATATTTGCAGTAAATGACCGGTCTAGTCTATATATCGCTGGCCAACGGCTAAAAAACCTATCTGGGCTCTTCTGGTTCGTACCTATACGGATTGATATATTTGCAGTGCGTGACCGATCTAGTCTATATATCGTTGGCCAAGAGTATATGGAACTATGAAGAGTTTCGATGTAGAATTCGGGAGTGCTTGGATATTGAAACATCAATAGTTGGAATGATCGCAAGGACACTGAGTGGGGAGTGGCGATCTAGCGTGGCATTGGATAGACTAAAGCACAAGGTGCCATCGGTGTCGGCGAATACTAGAATAGTAATGGGGACGTCAGCATATATATATGGATAAAAAACTAACCATACACTCGATAGAAAAAACTAAGTATGCACTCCATAGAAAAAACTAACCATACACTCCAAAGCCTACCGCAAGTTCTCGAGATTTGAACAATAGTCTATGCCATTCCTAAACATCCGCCCCCTCATCTCCTGTATGGAACGGATGTATCGTACGACTGCACTCACAGCAAGTAATTGCTTTAACATCGACACTTACCAAAGCAATTGCAGTATTTCGTATGTTCTAGTATACAGTACAAACACCTCAGACTCCTTCGCTCGTGAAAAAGACATACATTGCTGTCAACAGCCCTTTAAACAGGAAGCAAGTGAATACCAACCAGGACCAGTGCGGTATACAGTGTAATACCTAACAAACACTTCATATATACACTTCATATATACATTTCAAAATACACATACAATACTCGAAAAAACAATTCACATTCAAATATAAAAAATCATATATATACACTTGTTTATGAAACTTTCATGCAAACACTTGCCCACTTCAAAAATATACACATTCACGAATACACATACATACATCTTTTTAACAGCAATACACCTTGAACAGGAAATACATATGTAACAGGACCAGCATGCTACACAGTGATTTATCCTATATGTACTCTATATGTATGTACACTGCTCGACTAACATTTCATATGTACACAACTTACCATACATTTTTTATGTTTATTTATATATATATATATATATATATATTATATATATATATATATATATATATATATATATATATATATATATATATATATATATATATATATATATATATATATATATATATATACATATATATATATATATGCATATATGCCACATATACTATGATCATCATGTACATGTCTGTAATATACAGTATATATATGTGATGTGTGATGATGATGATGATGTGCATTATATATATATATATATATATATATATGTACGTGCGTTGATGATGATGATGTGATGGCATTACATATGTATTGTATTGATGTGTGATGCGTGCGTGTGATGTATATATATTATATGTGTTTGTATGCATATATATCTATATCTATATCTATATGTATATATATATATACATATATATATATATATATGATGATGATGATGATGATGTGCGCGATGCGATTGCGTGATGATGTGATTGTATTGCATACATATATAATATATGCGCGCATGCATTATTATATATATATATATATATATACATATGTATGTGTGTGTGTGTGTGTGTATTGTATGATATTATATATATATATATATATGTATATATATATATATATATATATATATATATATATATATATATATATATATATATATATATATATATATATATATATATATATATATATATATATATAATTCTTTGTCGGCAACCCAACCTTGAATAGGAAGAATGTGAATACCAGGGCCAGCATGGTATACAGCGCGTTACCATAAAAGAGCGACAAAAAAACTGTGCATCTTGCTCAGCCCCCCCCCTGTGCCTCGTCACTCTGATCATCGTCAGCATTCAACATCTGGAAGAAGAAAAATTATGTATTTATTCATGATAGCTTCGCATGAAGGGTCTATACTATGCATTCTTGAGCTCCCAATATCTGTGGCAGGAGATTTTCTTCGTTCAGTAGGCGAGTGTGTCAGGTTGATGTGTGGGGACTAATCGTAAAGAGCTCCATATCAAGCCAATACCGTATTGGGGGCATAACCCCCCAGAAGGACACGCCAGTTTAAGGATAAGTCAGTCTATACAGATATCCACTCGGGGCAAGATTTTATAAACTTGTGTGGACACACACACGCTCGGTAGAACAGCCAACAATGAGTATAGCACTCATGCACAAGATCTGCAGGACGATAGATTCAGAAAACGCACCACGCGATTCACCTGAAACTTTAATAAAAACGGATGATCAACGTCCTTACAGCAAGACACCACATAAACAGTGACAGTAGGAATTAAAGAGGGGAAAAATCCCTATATTTGAGTACTGTAACCAGGGTGGGCCTCATGTGTGTGTCGGTCAACGTACCTTAACCATAATTTCGGAACTTAGTGTGTAGGCTTCCATCATAAAATAGATGCCAGCCACGCACGTAACAACGATGGCGGCGATGTTCCATAACCCGGTCACTGGAAGTGCCTTAATCTCAGTGTGTAGATAGACTTGCAAAGCTACTAGCCCGACCGAATTCGACTAAATAGTGAATCGATAGAAAACCGAATATAAGTAATGATTAATTTTGTGCATTCAGGATGCAAACGTGGCGATATATGCAGTTC
>LUCW03000743.1:40000-81435 GCA_001586965.3 Sphaeroforma sirkka | reverse complement strand
CCAGTTGAATATAAACAGTGTCACATCACATGCGCGGATGACAGCTCTGCACTACGCCGCAAGTCGAGGCCACCTGGAGGCTGTGCGACTGCTCCTGACGGCTGGGGCTGATGTATCGTTAGAGGAGAATCAGGGCCGTACCGCTTTAGCATTGGCGTTAGAAGCGAGACATGTCACCATTGCGCAGGTGAGTTTATTGCGCACACGTGAACTGTGAGACTGACCCAACGCACACGGTGACAGAGAGAGTGAGAGCCTCTGCGTGCGATCTGGCCAGGTGGCATTAGGGGTACACCCACACCCACACCACACCCACACCCACACCTACATCCACACCCACACCCACACCCACACCCACACCCACATCCACATCCACACCCACACCCACACCCACACCCACACCCACACCCACGCGCACACGCACACGCACACGCACACGCACACGCACGCGCACGCGCACGCGCATTGATGCACACGCACACACCTGCGGACACTGACGTACAGCACGCCTGCATGGCTGACCGAATATACCGTTCTTCTGAGAGCCCATGTTATTTCTGAAAAGGACAAGTTGGTGTACGTATAGATTGGTGCGTGTGTGTGTGTATGTATGTAGCCAATGTGTGCTATGCGTGTTTGCGGATTTGGGAGCAGGGTGGTGTGTGACGTAATTGTACCTATGTGCATGCGTGCTTTACTACAAGGTTGCTTATATATGTGCCTTTGTTTTAAGTTGTTTATCGCCCATTCATCTGATTCCGAACTGCATGGGGCGACACGTGGGGTGGGTATGGGTGTACTGGCACGAGTGTCTCGCATATATGATATCAGTATGTATTGGTAACATGAGCAGTATGTATTGGTAAAAACAATAATATGTATTTGTAACATGCACAGTATGTATTGGTAGTAGTGTGTAATGTGTATATATGTGTTGGTAGCATGAACAGTATGCATTGGTAACAAGAACAGTATGCGTATGTATTGACATGGTTCCTTCACTTTGTTACTATGTCCACAGCTGCTTTTGTCGTGGCCAGTCAGACCCGCAAGATTCGATAGCCGAAGGAATATTCACTACAGTAAGTGTACACCGAAATCTTGTTTACCCATGTATCTATGTTACTGTGTGTGTACTATGTATCTATCTATGTTACTGTGTGTGTATTATGTATCTATGTTAGTCCTATGTATCTATGTTACTATTTGTTGACCATGTATCTATGTTACTATGTGTGTACCAGGTACATACATATATATATTGATAGATACATACATTGATACATACATACATACATGCATACATACATACATACATGCATAAATACATAGATAAATACATACAAACATACATACATACATACATACATACATACATACATATATATATATATATATATATATATATATATATATATATATATATATATATATACATACATACATACATACATACATACATACATACATACAGTGTGTGTGTGTGTATCTATGTTACATCCCAGCCTGGCGAACGAAAATATTGTACCGAACCAAAGCTAGCAGTGCTGAAATTCACCGTCGCATTCCATGAATCGGAAACATCCTCTACTTATCGTTTTGAACTGATAGGTGTCTGGTGCATATTTAGTTGGAAGTCAATAGACAGACGCTACTCTCCATCTGTACCGCATAGAAACCCGGTTTGGATTTTAATATAAAAGTTGGTTTTGCTTCCGCTTCCTCCATGGGCGAAACAGGGAAGGGACTCAATTCCGCGTCGGACGACGCGTTCCTCAACAAGTCCAATGACAGCCACCCCGCTCATACCGGTGTAGCTCCCTCGACCAACCCGAGCGTATCCATGGCGACCGGCAACCGAGCCTACCAACGCGTGCACTCGCCTCTGTCCACCTCACCGTCCAAGGCAGTTCCACAGAATGTCCCAGGTGCAGAGAAACCATATATGGAAACATTTGAGGGCTCGGGTGTGGAGGATACACCCCATAGTCCACTCACATGGAGTCTGAGCATGGTCACCAACGATGCTCCAGGCAAGTCCCTGTTATGTGTCTGTGGAATGCTCGTGGGTAGGCATATATGTGTGTTTGGATGCATGGGAGTTTCCAGGTGGTTGCAAATATGGCTTGTCTCTGATCTCCTTCTGGAGACCATTATCGAAAGTATTTGTCCTGGTACGTTGGTTTGTTTGTAGTGTCTTGCATCCTTACTGTGGCAATGCCCTTGTCTCTGACCACCTTCTGGAGACCATTATCGAAAGTATTTATCCTGGTACGTTTGTTTGTTTGTAGTATCTTGCATCCGTACTGTGGTAATACCCTTTAGCCTAGAGAGTTCATTGCCAGTTGTTAGTTCGAGCGCTGTGTCGCACAAGGCGTGGGTTGCGCTGGTGTGTATATATCACTTACGGTGTGCAGAGCATATATAACGGGCACCTGCACACTGCCTGATACATGTACGCTGGCTGATAGATGTATAAGTATACTGTAAGCCTGATATGAGTATAAATATTCTATAGGCCTAAAATATGTACAAGTGTACTGTAAGCCTGAGATATGGTGTACACTGGCTGATACATGTATAAGTATACTGTAAGCCTGAGATATGTATAAATATTCTATAGGCCTAATACATGTATAAGTGTACTGTAAGCCTGAGATATGTATAAATATTCTATAGGCCTAATACATGTATAAGTATACTGAAAGCCTGATTTGAGTATAAATAGACTTTAGGCCTGATACATGCATAAGCATAATGTAAGCCTGATATATGTATAAATATACTGTAACCTGATACATGTACACTGGCTGGTATGTGTATAGATGCACTGCAAGTCGGACACGTATATAAATATACTGTACTGTGGGCCTGGTAACTATATAAATATACTGTAAATCTGATACATGTACACTGGCTGGTACAGGTATAGATGTACTGTAGTATGATTCTGGGGTCTAGAGTATTTCAAGTCTATGTTTATTCCACTAGCGCTCTGTTTTTAGAAGCTACAGAAAGAAGTGTATTGTGTCCCAATTGTGGTGCTTACAGTTGTATCTTGCTGTGAGAGCACTTTTTGTGTCTGAGGATGGGCATCTTGTTACACGAACGAAAATGAAGTGTATATTTATGACGTTTCTGCAAACAGTTGATTATTTCACAATAAAAAAAAGAACTAGTCCAATTCAAGTAAATATTCTATGGGTCTGATTTTATGAATGTCTGATTGTGCTGATTGTTTGATTGTCTGAGACCCCATCCACTCATCACATAGCTGAGCAGTCCTTACCCGCTACTTGTGAAGCCATCCTCAACTGTCTGTATTGACCCCATCCACTCATCACATAGCTGAGCAGTCCTTACCCGCTGCTTGTGAAGCCTTCCTCAACTGTGTGTATTGATCCCATCCAATCGTCACATAGCTGAGCAGTCCTTACCCGCTGCTTGTGAAGCCTTCCTCAACTGTCTTTATTGGCCCCATCCACTCATCACATAGCTGAGCAGTCCTTACCCGCTGCTTGTGAAGCCTTCCTCAACTGTCTGTATTGACCCAATCCACTCATAACATAGCTGAGTAGTCCTTACCCGCTGCTTATGAAGCCTTCCTCAACTGTCTGTATTCCTGGATAACTGAGATTTCAAACGTCTCAGTTCTGCATATCCATCCATGCAATGCGTCACTCTATTGGAGTCCACTCAAACGGAATATTAGTGATGATATTGCATGATAGAAATCAGATTCTTGTCTGAAGTATAGTTGTTATATGTTATATACTCCCTTTCCTTCAGTATGTATATTATGGCGTATATGCGTGTATCATTTAAACTATATCGTACTCTCCCTATATCCCTGCACAGGCTCCGGTATAAACACTACCAGGCCCATTCCAGCCGTCCTCGAGACTCTGGCGATGAACCCTCATTCGAGTGGTATGCGCATATAGTATCTTGTGCGGTTATATACACAACTGTTTATTAATTGTCATGTGTATGCCTGTTTGTTATTTGTCATATGTATGTCTGTTTATTATTTGTCTTATGTAGGCTGATTGTCACTTGCCGTATGTATGTGAAGTGTGTGTGTGTAGTGTGTGTCTATGTCATATATCGCATTTGATCATGTGCGGATGTACATACAGATACTACCATACAAGTACTGTTCATATTATCTTGTACTATAGCATCATGCACTATACTACCATACAAATACTGTTCATATTAACTTGTACTATAGCATCGTGTACTGTACTACCATACAAATACTGTTCTTATTAACTTGTACTATAGCATCGTGTACTGTACTACCATACAAGTACTGTTCATATTAACTTGTACTATAGCATCATGTACTGTACTATCATACAAGTACTGTTCATATTGACTTATACTATAGCATCATGTACTGTCGACATAAACACGTACAATCTTTCTCATAAAAAAATGCATTGACTTGGCAACCCTATACTCTACCCCCTAAACAACCCAATACCCTATTCCCTAGACTTTGTCGTTCATGAACTATGCCTGCTGTTGATATATTCAGTTGCCTCCGAAGACGAATCCGAAGACGCTAACAGCAAGTTTGCAAGTCCTATTTTGCACAAACAGAACAGCATGGTAACCATGAAGCTGCTGCTGAAGGGCACCCACTCGGATGGATTATTGGTATGCGGTGAGAGTACGTGTACATTGAGGGCAGTGCACATGAGTGTGTGTTGTTGATACCTTTGAGAGAAAGGAATGTGATGAATTAAGGGGAAGTAATGTATGGTTTCAGGGGAAGTAAGGTTATGACAACTATAAACCCCAAACCCTAAACCCTGAACCCTAAGAACGAACAGTGCTTGGTGGGTGTGGGAACTTTGAGAGGTATCTCGAAATGAGGAATCTATTGTTAACGTTGACGACGCCACAGTTCGGTATCTGAGTAGCGATAATACATGTGAGATATTGAAGTGACTGAAGACGATGACAGTGTTTAGGGGTCAAAACCCTAAACCCCAAAAACCCAGAACTCCTAAAGCACTATTGGTACTTTGATTAAGAAAGTACTTGGTCGTTCAATCGACAACACCGAAGCAAACTCACATGCGCACCATAATGGGCGGCATTGGGGAGGCACTGATTCGGCACACAACGTATACGGCGAGTGTGCATGAGTGTATGCGGCGTTCAAATATCCGTACCCTTTTACGTATGCTTGTAGCGTGTAAGGTATAGGTAAACACGTATGTGAGTTCCAAAAAACGGTTTAAATAAGCGGCACATACGCATCTATTTCTTCTAATTCGGCCCGGGCATCTTGCAATCGATTGACACTTTGAGCCGACGTGTACGTACTCACAGACAAACTTACTGTGCAGGTATCGGTATATATAAATATACGAGTACCTTAAAGACAAACGAACTGTGCAGGTATCGGACATACTTAAGAACAAACTAACTGTGCAGATATTGCTATAAATAATATACGACATACTCAAAGACAAACCAACTGTGCAGGTATTGCTATAAATAATATACGACATACTCAAAGACAAACGAACTGTGCAAATATACGACATACTCAAAAACAAACTAACTGTGCTGGCATCGCTATAAATAAAGTACGACATACTCAATAACAAACTAACTGTGCAGGTATTGCTATAAATAATATACGACATACTCGAAGACGAACGAACTGTGCAGATATACGACATACTCAAAAACAACTATTCGTGCAGGTATCGCTATAAACAATTTACGACATACTCAATAACAAACTAACTGTGCAGATATTTCTATAAATAATATACGACATACTCAATGACAAACTAACTGTGCAGGTGTCGGTAATGACTCCGAGGCTCGTGGGTCCATGGTACGATAAATTCGTTGAGTATCTGGTGGAAATCACGCACCCGTCGTTGAATAAGAAGTTCAAGGTATGCCTCCGTATCAAACGGTAACATTGTATAACGTGTACGTTATTTGATGTTGAGTGCTAATTTGTATACACACCGTGTCTGTCAGCTTCATAATATACGTTGAGTATCTGGTGGAGATCACGTGCGCGTCGTTGAATGAAACATTCAAGGTACGGCACTGAATTGAACGGTAACAACGTTTAACGTATACGTTATATGATATTTAGTGCTAATTTGCATATATATATATTATACGTTGAGAATATGGGAACAGACACGCCCTGTTCTGTGGAGATGTGAATGTGCTGTGTATACTGCATTCGCTCAGTAGTGCGTGGTGTGTTTCCACAGAGACGTGAGGTGTTTCATCAGCGAATGTATGGTTGTTGCTAATGCAGACGTGATTGACATCATACGCCGAGGACTTACCATGCTAAGTACCTTTTCTCATATTGGCTTTGCATTCTCAGCTCAATGTTCCTTTTGCCACGTGTGCATCTTCTGCAATAAGACTCCGTCATGTTGAACTGAGCGTATAGTTTGTTTCGCCTTGAGACGGCGTTTATCGTACATGATCGCGATGCAGATATGCTTTAGGGTTTACAGTTTAAGATTTGGGCTGAGGGTTTGGGTTCAGGGTTATAGAGTTGGGTTTCGGGGCTTGCCCATATTGTGTAATGACATTCACCTGCCAACCTGTCTCTCGTCATGTGTCACGTATCACACCACCACAAGGTGTACCGACGTTTCTCAGATTTCCTTGCGCTGCACGCAATGATGGAACGTCGTCTGAGAGAAGGCGCCATTGGAATACAGCACAGCATCGAGAAACTGCACACACTCCACTCACTTAGGTACAGTATGTCGCATGCGAATACGTAGTTATATATATATATATATATATATATATATATATATATATATATATACCTTTACATATCACACTTGAGAGTCAGCGTACACGTCCTCTCGTATGTGGTCCTTAGCGGCTCAATGTAGAAAATGCTGCAATACACAACATATTGAGTGTAGTTCAATGGAGGCAACGGTATATTAGTGTAAATACATGCCATTTACTCATCTCACATATCGGAGTCGATAGTCTCCTCACCTTCCACTTTTCTGGTTACAATATGTGGTATATACATATCTACGTACTGCATGTTTAGCCTACGGACTGCATGGTTATATAGAGTAGGTATGCTACTACCATGCAGTGCCCATTCTCACTTCACACTCCCTATGCTCCTTTATGGGCTTATCCGCCATTGAAATATCATTCGCTTAGCCAATCACGCGTCGATGCGGCTCCGGGTTTAGGGTTTATGGTTTAGGGTTTAGAGGAGTTTGATGCCTTGTGTGTAGTGCCTGATACCACTTGTAGCCACAGGGATAGTTTGCTGGATTGTGCCGTATCGCGCGTGTCTCTAGAGACGAGTAAGCCTTTCCACTCGCATGTTTTTAGGATTAGGGTTTTAGATTTTAGGATATAGGGTTTAGAGTTATTTATGGTGGCGCTGTGCGTGACATATCACTAGCGGCTTAGTTGCTGGCTATTGTCAGTACTACGGCTACAATCATCCACTCAGTTGGTTCTTGTAGAGTGCGTGTATAGCTCGTACTAGGTGGTTTCGTATTTATATCACTTACTCCAGGTAAACAACCATCAATCCTATATACTTGTTACCATTTTCAGACCCCAGAAATACGCCTTCAAATCGCGCAATGACCCGGGTCTGCTAGAAGAGCGCATGGCTATTTTTAGCAGCTTGTTGCACTATGGTATCAGCGAACCATGCCTCAACCCGCTAGTGATCGATTTTATACTGAAAGAACGGCAAAACATAGCCAACAGGAACATGGAGGTATACTGTAGATGCTATTGATTTTAAGTGCAATTTTGGTCAATCGTAGATGCTATTGATTTTGAGTGCAATTTTGGTCAATCATAGATGCTATTGATTTTGAGTGCAATTTTGGTCAATCGTAGATGCTACTGATTCTTAAGAAAATACTATTGATGTCTCTAGTTTGTCTTAACCAATAACTAGCCACTTATCAAGAATTGTGCAATTTTGGTACATTGTAGATGCTTTTGATCTTGTTTCAATTCTTGGAAATGCTATTGATATTAATTAAATTCTGATTTGGCTGTATCTTTAGTAGATGTGGATGTTATTGACGTTAGTTGCATTTTTAGTCAATTGTAGATGCCATTGATTTTCGTTACATTTTTGCTCACTTTACTACAAATAGAACAAAATCAATATCATCCTACAGCTATTGATTTTGGTTCCATTTTTCTGTATACTGCAATAGGAACTAGCTTTGTGGATTATTTTGTGTACTGATTAGTGGAATAGTGTGCTGTTGCTGAGAAACTGACAGGTCTTGTTTGGCTAATACTATTTATTTTTTTCACCCAGTTTTCTGTGAGATAATTTTCTGTATAATGGTTATATAATACTGACTAGTCTGCGAAAAGTAGCCCGAGGTGTGTTCATTTATGTCTGTACCTACATGCATGCAACTACATGTACTATATTCTTCTCTGTTAACTAATTATTACAAACTCATTTGGCATTCATTTACGTCAAGTATTCATTATACTTTTATTATGCCAAGCCTATCAACCACATACAAACATACTTTATGATGCATGTAGATACGTCCCCTGTGTGTATACTCGTGTACATATCATTGCTAGTAAGCTGTCGGTACCGAACTGTATATCTACATATACTCAATCAAATCTGCAAGTGTGTTTACATGCGTTCTTGCTCACCAATGGACACACAAGGTGACTCAAGGGAGAAATTTGTGGGCTGTGCGAACAACAACATGAACGTATCGTGTGCCCACAGTACGGCAAATATAAATACATTCACAAGTGTGTTCCAATAAATGCACGAGCGCACTCCTAACTGTTTTCATGCTATTACACTCACAAGTGTTACTATATACCTGTGCAAATGCACGAGTGTACTACTAATTTTGTTTATGTTATCACATTCACAAGTGTTTTACTGTATATCTGTGCAAATGCACGAGTGTACTACTAATTTTGTTTATGTTATTACATTCACAAGTGAGTTACTGTATATCTGTGCAAATGCACGAGTGTACTAATCTTGTTTATGTTATCACATTCACAAGTGTGCTACTGTATATCTGTGCAAATGCACGAGTGTACTACTAATTTTGTTTATGTTATTACATTCACAAGTGAGTTACTGTATATCTGTGCAAATGCACGAGTGTACTAATCTTGTTTATGTTATCACATTCACAAGTGTGCTACTGTATATCTGTGCAAATGCACGAGTGTGCTACTAATTTTGTTTATGTGATTACACTCACAATTGTGTTACTATATATTTGTGCAAATGTACGAGTGTATTACTAATTTTTTTTATGTTATCACATTAACAAGTGTGTTACTATATATCTGTGCAAATGCACGAGTGTAATACTAATTTTGTTTATGTTATCACATTAACAAGTGAGTGTGTTACTGTATATCTATGCAAATGCACGAGAGTAATACTAATTTTGTCCATGTTTTTACACTCATAAGTTTGTTACTATAAATCTGTGCAAATGCACGAGTGTAATACTAATTTTGTCCATGTTTTTACACTCATAAGTTTGCTACTATATATCTGAGCAAATGCACGAGTGTAATACTATTTTTTTATGTTATCACATTCACAAGTGTGTTGCTATATATCTGTGCAAATGCACGATCGCACTCCTAGTTTTGCTCATGTTATTGATTGATTCTCCTGTAGAAAGTCAAGGCGACCCAGAGGCGGAACTCTTTCTCTGTAAAGAAGAAGAATGCCCAGCAAGACAGCGACTCGAATGACAACTCCAACACATCCACAAATTCTAATAGCAATAACAGTATGAATGCGGTGTTACGGAATGTATCCACATACGATCCATTCAGCAAACGCAGACCATTAACAGAGCCTGGCAGTGTGCAGTCCATCAACAGTGCAGAGCTAGCCTCCCAGGCACGGAGGGCGCTCCATGAAGGCGTCATCAAGTCAAAGTGGGTAGTATGTTCACACACATATTTGATTGAAACATGTATATATATGTGTTCCTATATATATATATATATATATATATATATATATATATATATATATATATATATATATATATATATATATATATATATATATATATATATATATATTTGTGTATATGTATATATTTATAGATATAGACTTATATATCTATCTATCTATCTACTATCTAACCATCTATCTATCCATATCCATATCCATATTCATATCCATATCCATATCTATATATATCTATATCTATACCTATATATATATACATGTATATATATATATACATGTATATATATATATTTACATATATATGCACATATACATATATATATATATATATATATATATATATATATATATATATATATATATGGATATGGATATGGATATGGATATGGATGGATGGATATGGATATGGATATGGATAGATAGATAGATAGATAGATAGATAGATAAAATAGATAGATAGACAGATAGATAGATAGATGGATATATATATATATATATATATGTGTGTGTGTGTATATCTGTCCATCTATCTATCTATATATATATATATATATATATATATATATATATAATATGTGTTTGTTTTCGAAAAGTATTATCGGCCCTACCCATATATGGCCGTATTCTTCTCAATCTGTATACAAGTGAGTAGTATATGAAATACACCTTTCGTGTCACCATGTCTGTACCCACTTACATGCAACCAGAATTAATTTGTTATCGGCCATGATACTATTAATTTTATCGCTTGAGATTTATATGAGGCCTTCTGTCGTTCAATTAGATTTTTATCCGCTTATAGTCCAATACTTAGTTTTGCGACGGACCATCTTCGGCATGTCCCTGCAGTGCTTTGACCGGTAGTCAATTCTACGTATCTATCATCAAAGGGTTTCGACACAAGTATTGCATACGAAACCACTTCTTGGTGTATTTTGAATTTGGGTATTTGAGGTTACATTGCTCTGTACATCTAATCGTTAATATTTTTACGTCTATTTGCACCAGGTCCTTTATTGGTTTACGGCGAACACCAATGTTCGTACAGCCCGATCCGCCGGTATGGGTTCTTCCTTTTATGTATTAACGTGTAGAAGTGCGATTTGATGAACGGATATGAATGTACTGATGTATTTATTTTAAATGAATATGACTGTATTGATAGGTTTATTTTATATGAATATGAATGTATTTACGAGGTTGTTTTTAGATGGATATGGATGTATTGATGGTTTTATATTTGTTTGAATACTATGTATTGCTGGGCTAATTTATATTTGAATACCATGTATTGATGGGTTTATTTTTATATCAATATGGATGTATTCATGAGATGATATGGATGTATTGATTTGGTTATTTATGTTTGAATACTATGTTTTAATGGATTTATTGTTATATGAATATGAATGTATTTATGTTTTATTTTCTATATATATATATATATATATATATATATATATATATATATATATATATATATATATATATATATATATATATATATATATATATATATATATATATATATATATATATGATGTGTGTGTGTGTGTGTGTGTATGTATATGTATATGTATATGCATATGTATATGCATATGCATATGTATATATATATGTATATGTGTATGTATATGTATATATAATATATAATATATTGTTCTTAAATATATGTATGCAGAATGATTTACAGTCTTTTTTTATGGTAACCATAATATTACGAAAAAATATTTGCCTGGATAAATATTTACAACTTAATCAATTAATAAATATATCATCTATACCTGATACACATCACAATTGATTGTCTTCCATCTCAATAAGATGATTGCGCAACAGTAGTAACGGTAGTGTTTGTTTATAAACATAACTGTTTCGATTTCATATTAATGTTGGAGAACACCTTACAGGTCCCCTCTGGTGGCCGAAATACATCTCCAACACATTTCTCACACAAAGGGACTTTGACACAGAGTACGACAAGCATTAATGTCCATAGGTAAGCAATGTTCAATATCTTTACTTGCCTGACAAAAACGGATTCGTGGTAGAAGTAGTAAGTTAAGTACGCCGGATTGGGCATACGAAGCTGAATATATATACGTAGGTTAACGATATTGGTAGATACATACAAACATATATATATATATATATATATATATATATATATATATATATATATATATATATGTGTGTGTGTGTGTGTGTGTGTGTGTTTATTTATGTATATATATATGTTTAGATATATATTTATATATATATATATGTATATGTATATATATATATCTATATAAGTCTATATATATATATATATATATATATATATATATATACGAGCACCAACGGTTATTCCCCCGACTCTATGTGAGCAAAGAATGAGAATCGTAGTTGCTTTCCCTTATTTAACTTCTAGACTGGTCCAACCTTGTCAATATATAATAAGTCTATATGATTCCATATTTTATCCTTTTTTTTTTCTACGTCCGTCTCTGTACATGCGGTATAACACCCGATGTCCTTCTAAAAGTCGTCCATGTTATCCGCTGTGGATCTCCTCTGCCTTTGCTCATAGTCCTACAGAAACCACGCCTATGTCTACAATAAGAAGTGGCACAACCGACACCGGTACTGTTAGCGAGGGCAGTATTAACGTACGTGGTAATACTGCAGGCACTGCTCCTGTTGGTCGAGTGATATGGTCCTCGGGCGGCGAGTCTCCCACCAATATTGCATCCATAAACCTTACAACTACGGCATCAGACAACCAAATAAGCACACGCGCACAGGACACACACGCACGACTCCTTGCGTCTCAGTCATCACTGGTTAACGGTGTGAAAAGGGGGAATTCATCACCTAGGCTCATGGCGTATGGGGCTGTTGGGTCGGAGAAGGGGATGGAGAGGTACCGAACGGACACACAGCACAATTATGCGGGCCTCGCAGAACGGTCAATCTCTAGTATGTTGCAATCTATCCATAGGGTCGTGCCTACGATACAGTCACCCCTTGTGTTATTTTGGTATGGGATGGGTTGTGGGCTGCATTATTGTGTTTTTTGGAAAAATCCGAAAACATGCACGGCGGCGGTAGTTTTCTTGTATGGAAATTGCGAGATATCTACCATTTTTCATGCGATAAAGGGTTCTATTCCTTGTAGAAGGCTTGGGTACGCATATTAATATCGTTAAAACAAGTGTGAGCGAAGGTACCTTCTATCTGGGTAAGTACAAGTTGAGCATATGACGAGGTCAGTAATCCACTATACAATTATGCATATGCGTCGAAATCGTCTGCCGTGATTATTAATCTTCCACGGATAATGTTGTAAGCAAAGGACAATTAATTCTCCCAATTGCGAACCACGTGTATCATTCAGTACCATTCCGTAAATTCTCAATTTCGCAGATGTGGTTCAAACATTCTGTCGATTGCGATGTCAAGCTATATCATTTTGGTGTTAAATCACCTGCTAATCTATAGCACTCGCCTTCCTATTCAGATCACAGTTCTGCATCATTAGGCAACGAAAGTCAGATTTCAACTCAATATACGGACTCCGAAATAACCGAAGTGGTAGACACAACTGCTTATACGAACCAACACGAATCTTATAGACCTAACGAGTCTCAAACACAAATGTCAACTCAGCCAAGAAATTCGCCATATCAAACATATACTACCAAAAGCACTCAAAGAAACAATCGATCATCTGGCCTTGTGGGTATGTTGACCTTTCTGGGTTGGACCGAAGTGTGTATTTGCTATTTGCAGCTGCACGCAAACACGTCATATTCTTGTTGCACGTGACCGAAGGAGTCGAAACAGGAGATACTAGTCATGACTTTAAGTAGTGTGTTCTACAGTGCGAGAAAAGGACATCATAAATGTGTACATCAACTTCTGACGCACTATGACTACCCCTTTGATGAAACAGACCTCATCTCAACATTCACGCCTGCGAGGTCTCCGAGGCCATCCAAGATCCTACCGACTGTATCAAAAGTGACGGACCAGAAAACCAGGCCGCAGGTAGATGAAGATCAGGCTGATGAATAGAAATTAGCAAATAGCAGAGTAGCCAAAGAAATATATAAAATAGTGAAAGTTGGTGTCTCGATCGCAAGTAATCACATATATTCAATACTGGTCGACGCAATTTAGCTATAAACACGCATTTCTTCTGCAACGCGCACCCGTTATCGCTTTATGGAACCACTTTGCAATTCAACAATCGAGCGTCAATATCCGCGAGACTCCTTGACGCACACTGGAGAGCTCCCATTTGATCACCCCTTTATCAACAATTCTAATAAAGTTTGACAACAATTAAAAAGGATGGCTGGATTGCTATCGCATATGCATTATGTCAATCATCGCCTAGGCAACGGGAAATCCGGATGATAGAACTGTCGTCTCTCCTATCATGTTTGTTGAAGTAGACAAGACACCTGTCATACGCATTCTATCTCAAGAATTTCTGGATTCTAAAGCAGATTGCAGATGAACTGGGGTAGCAAGGGCTACGACAGACGACAAATATCAGTCCACTAGATCTTATAAGTAGCTATGCTATATGAGATGGAACAGAAATAATTAAGACTTACTGGGGCTGCCGAGATGAAGGTATTAACACTGTACCTTAACTGAATGCACCTTTGGTTACGAGTCCGTTCCTAAATTCCTTCCCTCGGGCCCAATCCGGCTGGCGCCCAGACGGCCAGACCGGCAGTACGGCAATGAAAAAAAAAAGAGAAAGAGTAAATATACCTGTCGCTGAGATACATACCATGTGTCTAGTAATCAAAATTTAAATTGAGTAATAAATACGTTGATGATTGAGGTTACATATCTCTGTTTAAAATGTGAGTTTTGATACTTCTCTTGGTCCCATATTGCATATTTTGCTTGTGTGAAGAGTAGAGACTTGGGTGTTGGGAGTTGAGATTCCGAACTTGGGATCGACTGATAGGGACAGCCAAATGAACAATGAGAATTTGTAAACATTGCCAGCCCCCAAGGCCCAGGGCCCAGGGCCTCTCTCTGGCCCGGACATTCCACAACAGTATTTTTAAACTTTTATCTCTGTATCTGGTACCAGTGTTGTATTTAGTATGTAAATATTCACTACATAGTACATATTCACTATTCAGTATCCAGTATTCAGTATTCACAGCCCTCTGGACTCTGGACTCTGGACGCCTTACATCTTTTTTAATATTAGTAATTAGCCGGGTTGATAAACGACATGTCTTTTACCTGTGACGACACGTCGCGATTGTCTTTTACATCATTACGATGCCGACACATCGCGACAATAAGACAACATGCACCTATTTGTTTAAAAAACAAAACAAAACAGACCAATCACAATCACTTCTGAAATTTCCTCCAATGGTATAGTGTGGTCCAAAATTGGGTTGCACCTATTGTCAAAACAGCGAAATGCAACTTTTTTATTCTGCATGGCGAAATTCGATCGGAAATGCACCTCACTTGTCTGAGGTTTTATAATATTATCGATTATAGATTATATTATATATATAATTTATGTATGAATATATATATAACATAAAATATGATTATTTATAGATTATATTATATCTACAATATATGTATGTGTATATAATATATAATCTAAAACATACATATATTAATTAACAATGGATTAAATTTTAAATACAATATATCTATGTATATATAATATATAATTCATTATAGATTATATTATACATATAATATATATATATATATAATATAATATAATTGATTATAGACTAGTTTATATATACAATATATGTATGTATAATCGATTATAGTATATACATCATGTATAATCGATTATAGATTAATTTTTATATACAATATATGTATGTATATAGAATATATATTCAATTCTGGCGAATTTACGCGTATACTATCTATTTTGTTGTTAACTTGTTATTGTACAGTTGTGACTTGTGAGTCTGTGTGAGTCTATAGTAGAGACTGTATTTAATGCCGAGTTTGTGAGACACTTAGACAGTGAGACTCCAACGCCCAACGGTCACGGTGTCAGTTGTGAGTTGTCAAATGTGAAAATCGGTCAAACTGACACTGTCACGAAGGACCCAGTATATAGAAAAAAGAATACACCCTAATTATTAGGACTAGTCGTGAAGGTAATAGTGGACTTGGACAGGTGGACCTGTACCTTGTAAACAGTGGACTGGTATAGACACTTGTAGACGACTTGCAAGACGACATGTCGTCTAGAGGTAGGCCGATATAGTAGTAAACGACATGTCGCGACCGTCTTTTACATCTTTTTTTTTGGCGACAACTCGCGACCTCGCGCCATCCCAGCGGGCGGGCGGGCTTCACTCGCTCACTAATTAGGGTCGCGACTTGCGAAGTTGCGAGTGATGCGACTCGCGAGCAGAAATCAGGTTTGATTCTTCCCGTTTTTATCACTCTAATCAGTATTCAGTAATCACTCTATTTATCCAAGAAGGTCGTGCGAGGTATTTTTTGTTTTTGACCCCCCTTTTTTAAATAACATACATTTTTTGTTTTATAGAAATTGAGAGTGTTGCCAGAGGCTGAGAGACTGGAGCTGTGGTGAGCAGGCTGGTGGTGAGTGGTCTCACTGGTCTGTTTGACTGTGTCTCTGCGGACTACATGAGACTGTGAGTGTGACTGTGTGTCGGTGAGAGGCTGAGAGCAGACAGGGGCAGAGCCCGCCATCTCAACTACTCACAGCCACACAGTCCACACAATTCACTGAATTCACACTTCATATTTGAATACTTCACAGTTCACACTCACAGAGTCACAGTGTGGTCAGTGGGCTCTGAGTCTGGGGCTCTGGGCCCTCAGGGCCGGTCAGTGGCCACTCTGGGCTCTGGCGGTCTGGCGGTCTGGCGGTCCCGTCAGTCAGTCACAGACTCAGCCGCTCAGGGCCTCAGGCTGCCCTCCTGACAGGCTCCGCTCAGGGCCAAGCGGCAGGCTTCCAGCTTGGGAGTAAGTGCGAGTCTAAAATCACAGTGATCATTGACCAATGATCAGTGAGTGGTCAGTCTGTGACTCTGTGCAGTGTATTTACAGTCTGCAGTTCTGCACTCTACAGACTGATGAGTGATGACAGGGATGAGCGATAACTGACGAATGACAGTTAAAAACAGTAAAGTACACAGTCACTGACTGGCTGACAGAAAGTCACACAAAGTGTGAACGTTTGTGTTCAATGAACAAAGCCAGGCCCAGAAGCCCAGAACTGAGAACTCAGAATTCAGAACACTGTGAATACTGAACAGACTCAGGTCACTCTGTGTCAATTGTCCGAGGACCAGTAGTCCAGGACTTCAGAAGTTCAGATTTCTAAAATTTGAGATTTCAGACAAATCTTTTAAAAAATCTTTGTTTTTACAAACAAAAAGTTTTTTTCTCGTTGTTTGTATATTTTTATTTATTTATTAAAATTTCATTAGTTAAATTTATTTTGTTTTTAAAAAATAATATTTTATTTTTATAAAACAACATCAATGTTTTTTAAAAAAATGCAAAAGAGTGTTGGAGTTTGGACGTTGGTGGACTGCTGTCTGGTTGTCAGCCGTGTTCTAAACAAATATATACCGTTTAGCTCCCTCGGCATAGACAGTGACCTCAGTCCTCACTGCTGAAGTTTGGAAATTCGCACAAGACACCGCTGTCCGCTGATAGGTGGGTGCGCTTGCAGTGGAGTTATTTAAGGGAACAAAAAGATCCCCATAGTTTGCACTGGTGGAGTGAATACATTTCTTCAGGTGAGTATATAGTATCAATGTTCAGCTCGCAAAGTCTTGGCAATTACGCAAGCAAGTAAACCATGATATTACAAGACACCCTAGGAGAAGCTCCGCGGCCGGATTTCAAAAGTGCAGATTCTCGTGTACTACAGTCGCTCACGCGATGGACCTCGCGTATAGAAACATCCTTCCTGAAGTCTAGTATCAGACCTGCGAGTACTACGGCAACGAACATGCCTTCGAACTGTAATATAATAGATCAAACAACAACGTCCGCAAGAGTTGATATTATCGTGCCAACACATACTAAACGATGTACATCTCGTACGCACGATATCGCATGCAAAAATGGCAAGACTTTCGGTATCGCTGCACTGATAGTTCCGGACTCGATATTCGAAAAGTTATCATGTGATACAAGTTCAGCAGATTGTAATTCTACTGCAACCACTCGCACAATAATCGCTAACGATTCCGCAAAACATGACATTAGTAGTCGATCTACTGCCGAATACGCTTCACTGTCGGCTGCTAAGAATAGTGAATGCAATGACAACCAATGTGAGAAACTTTCGACCTTGTTCTCCTCCATGTCGAAATTCAGCCAGAAGATACGGTATCAAACTCGAAAGTGGAACACGAAACTTACCCAATTACATAATGAATTATCACGTAATGCTACGAAGTCATTTATGGGCTCTGACAACTCGTGTGAATCAACACCTGACAGAGACGACATAAAAACAGCAGAAATTCTACAAAGACCGGAAGATGATACCCAGCCCACAAAGGTCGACTCAAAAAATTTACAACGGCCCTCCGTTCGCCGCAACAGTATTCATGTGGACAATATACCGACCTTCTTCAACAGTACAGCAGTTCGTGCAAGCTTGCGTCGCGGCTCAGCACCACAAATCTCTGCCAACGAAACAATAGATAGCGGCAATAATTTCTATCCCATGTCGTTTCCAAGAAGTAACTTATTACAAGCTATATCTTCGCTGCCAGACTTTGAGGGTAATCAAAACATTGAGTTAATGGGTAGCAACTGTGGCATATTAGATGTGCATTGTAGAGGCTGGGAAAGCCCTCACCGGGAAAAGATCGCCTCCACATGTGAAGTCGATGGCACGTCTACTGAAGATGATTGGGTGTTTTCCATGACAGCACGTTCAGACCCGGCAGTTACTGCTTCTGCTCAATTGCGTACTCAAAGTACAAAAGACTATTCGACGCCGAACAAATCATCGTCTACCGTTGCCGCTTTGCGGAACTTGCTGCCAGTATTCCATGGCCGACAACATTCAGATCGTAAATCGGGCGAAAATGAAAGAGTCACTTTGCACGAATCTTTGCGCTCCTGTATGAAACCAAAATCTAACCGGGTTGTTATATCGGAAAGAGTAACCATCACATCAACATTCAGTGCGTGCACATACGACCGGTCCACGGTGGCGCGGCCCCGTCTGTCCCGTTTTGAGCATATGACATTATACAAAGAACTTATGGAGTACAAGATTAATGAGATGGCTGTGCATTTTGAATCCCTCCATTTGACGAATATGCATCTGTTGCGGGGTGAAGGAGTTGAGCACGAGATCATGTGCGAAATAGTCAATAGCATCATGCGGCGCAACACCCATTAAAAAATTGTGTTATTTGAAACAGGGGCGTGTCAATGTATGGTTCATTTGCACTGTAGCAGAGGGAGGGTTTTTCGGCATCTCAGTCCCATGATGTATAGTCTTCGTTTTCAAGTATCCCATTCCGAGATATTGTGGCTACACGTATATATACGTTTTAACAAAACGACGTGCAAACACCCATATGGATGCGGCTGAATCTGAATATACTCTCTTCAGCACATGCTTGGACGTCCTTCTCCAGATTTTTTTCTCAGGCTTGACTTCTCTTACATACGAAATTCAGAGAGATTATGTGTTGTGTCGAGGGCGACATGTTTAAATAAATTGAATACAATTCATTTATACAATTATATGAGCTACTGTCAGCTTGTGGATGAGCAGAGCGCCTATTCTATGAAGGTAGATAGCCTATTGGATAAATCGAGCAGGGGCTTTTGCACCAAGAACAAAGAGCCACGGTTTGTAGTATTTCTCGGTTGGGTTGCTGTACGACCCTACCAAGGAGATTTCGTGAAGATACTTGCCAACTATATAAAAAGGGGTTGACATTGCCTGACAGCCGCAACTAAAATCAGTTTCTACTCGTTTATGCAAAAAAAGCACGCCTGTGATTTTTCGGACATCGAAGTTTAGACCAAGGTCTCCGTATGCTCATCCAAATATAAAACACTCGTAAATATATATAAATCGAATGGCATGCTGACACACATAAAAATTTATTTATGAAATTATAACATTACTAGACACGGGCCTGTACATCTCTGAACTATTCGCCCGTTGCAATACTCGACTGTCGCTTTGATGTACGACCATCACATCTAATTCCTTAGCTTTTCGTACGCGCAGAGGAGAGAATACCACACCCTCTACGTGATCCGCACGCAGACAGTATATCCTGAGATCGAAGTAGTGCTGCGCGTACTCGGCGGAGGACACACTCACATTGTAGAAAAGGCGTTCCAACACCTGTGAAGATACACCGCCGAAGAAATATTGTCGGTCAAATTTAAGAGGAAAGCAGTTGAAGCTGGAAGATAGGATAGCGACAAAGTATTGCAATTGATTTGCCGTGAAATCAACCATATGCTGGAAGGTATCAGTCTAACTTCAGTTATTAGTGTTTTTTTTTGGCCAGTAAAAAACCGCGCTATTTTCAGGCCACTCCGCAAATCTTCACACAGAGACGGACTCGTATGCAACAGATTTCGACACCATTTTCATGATGACGTATATAATTACATACCTCTCGCTCTAACTGGTTGATGCTCTCGACGGTAACATCGGGCAGTACTTTGCAGTAATCGGCATTCCAGACGGCCTGATCATCCCATACCTGAAATGGAGTTAATAGAAAAATCAGTTTAGGATAATTAAGAAAATGGAGGGAACGGGAGTAAATGGGACACACGCGGATGAAATCCTGTCGGATGACAAATATGACAAACGTAGAACTCTCGAACAATCATTCCTGGCCAAGAGACTGGTCACCACCAGTTGGGTGCACTCCCACTCGAACGTACTAATTTGTGAAAAATGAAACAAAACACAGAATTTGAGCACGACACAGTTTGCAGCCGCATCTAACAACGTACGAGCCGATATGCGGCCTCGAGCGACAGAGCAAGCTTTAGCTCAAACTTAATCACTGGTTCTGGAAACACACCTTCGATGCCAGCATGATAGCTCCAAGCACAACCCTTTTCCAATTAGCAGGCTGTAGTACCAAACCCGTGTTGTGTAACCTGGAGATGTACACCATGGTCACTATGGCCACATCAGCGGTCAAGACAGCCGCTTTGAAAAAGGCTCGCAAGAAGTCGTAAATGCTCGTTACTGAGAGCAAGTGAGTGGCGTAGTCCTGAGGTATACGCTGTGCTGTGAGGGGGAAAAGCTTCTCGTCGAAGATCGCGTTGAATCGGGGCCTCTCAGGCAGCGCTAAGGTAGTCGTAAAGGTCATATGTATAGCAGTAGCCGCGCTGTTTGTATCGGGGAGCAGACATTAGCGACCGGAAAGATACAGTCATTTTTATTGAGCATAGAAGGACAGGGAAGACACAAACACCGGGAATCTAATCAACGCGAATTAGGCGAATCGAGACCATAGACTTTTCTAACGCAGGGCCAACTGGCGATCACTTGAGCAGTACGTAAGTGCGCCCATACACATTATGGAATCTCCATGTGAGGTGTTGTATTTGAGTCGGACTTACCATTGTAGAATCAAATCGAGATTCGGTTGGCTGACAGTTTGTTCGACAAACAGGGTGGAACAACTATTGGACAATTTCTGGTGTTTCGCACGACGCGCTGCTGTAGCAACCACGTCCACCAGTCCATTGGTCTTGGCTCTCTTTCTGTGTCTGTGATGGAGAAGACAGAGTAGCGATCTGGTGCGTTAGATAGTGTAATTAAAAAATCAGCACAGCCAAATCAGATACAGGAACTATCGAACTGCCGAATGGGGTACAGGGTACTGATTTGCGGTGCAACCAAAACGGATGCGATAACAAACATTCAATAAAATCACGGGCAAACATCGCCATGAAGACAAAGTAGACCGCGCACAGCACATGCGATACAGAAACGACTCAGCACACACAAACAAAACACAACATATGTGGCAGCACTGGCCCACAACGCAGAACAAATGGTGAGAACTCCGAGATAGCATCCGACATACTTGCGCTTCCTGAGTTGCTTAGACGCCCACAAAGCCGTTTCGTCCTTGTGATAGTCGCTGTAGAACACTGCGGAGTTGCCATTGATTGTATTGCCTGTGCTTAAAGGGGCTCTGTCGCTGATGTGCTGCAGTGAGGATGTGCTCTGCCTCCTCAAACCCGTTTTAGAGCCGCTCAGGGACATGCGGCTGGTGGTTGTAGCCAAATCAACCATTTGCTGCGAGAAAAATCGTATATTTAAAAAGCTCAGGAACATAGGTAAGGATGAAAGTCCCCTTGGAACAAATATCGGTTTGGATTGTCGACAGAATCGGAAGATAACTATGTGGTGGAATAATCACTATACAGATCCTTTGGGTGCTAGCACATGTATATTCAAGCAGAAGAAGTTCATGGTGTGTTGCCCCTGATAACCAAGGGATCGAGTATTGTTTTAGCATTGAAAAATATAAGAGCTCCAAGTTGTCCGAGATGAGGGCACTGCAAAAATACCAACACGTACACTACAGCAAAGGACACAACATTAAACAAGCTCTGTGCCCAGTCAACCAGTCTACATACGTCGACATTGTCATTGAGTTCATCTTCTTCTGCGGCCAGATCCGCCGCCGCACTGTTCATTTGCATCCTCAGCTTGCCCTGAGTGCTGTTTGGCTCCGCTTTCTGATCCGTTTGTGACGGCTGTGCCTGTTCCTTCAACTGCGCTTCCACCGGCACACCCGTGGTCTCATTTCGGATTACAATTGGGTCGGATTCTCGCGATCCACCATCTTTTTGTTGAGATTTCGGCGAGTCGCTTGCTGCCAGAGGCTTACTATTCTGTCGAGTAATACTATCTTGCTGAGCTACGCCGCTATCGGGCGCGGTGTTGCTAATTGGTGGCGTGACCTGATTAGTGATTGGTTTTGATGGGGGAGTGCCGACTTTGCCGATTTTGGACTGGTGCAGCGGGTTGCTGAGGATAAAGGGGACAAGTCATGGTTAGTATATCATTATAGGATGGCAATCGATTGTAAGCCCATAGATAGGTATAAAACGTTAGACCAGTGTCTGCAGGTAAGCGAATTTGTGCTAATAGACGGATACAAACTGATTATCAGATGGTGAATGGCTGGAAGCAAGAAAGTAAGCACGTAATAATATGCCGGTGCAAAGTGTCAAATGCGTGACCTATAGTAAGAGCTGTTCGCAAGCGGTTACACTCGTCAAGTGTGATACTCGATAGTTAACAAAAATTTGAACGCCAGTACGTACTATGAACACTTGACATTATATTTGGTCAAGGCCCTGCAAAACATATACGAATACATACCTCTCTTTACCCGAAGGATTTACAACACCATTTGTCGTCTCTATATGATCATGTGCTGTTGTACTGACATCAGTTGTGACTGTGGCGTGATCAGAGGGCAATATCTTGTGTTTATGACCAGCCCCTGATTTGTGTGACGAATGTTTCGACATACTGCTGACCTCATCCAACTGTGAATGAAACGGGAAAAATATAATTCACATATAACAGATTAAAATTATTATCTCGAGGTCGTAGGTGAGCAAATGCATACCTACGTTTGTGACAAATTTAACTCAGAAATTACTGACACTTAACACAAGTTTATGACCAGCCCCTGATTTGTGTGACGAATGTTTCGACATACTGCTGACCTCATCCAACTGTGAATGAAACGGGAAAAATATAATTCACATATAACAGATTAAAATTATTATCTCGAGGTCGTAGGTGAGCAAATGCATACCTACGTTTTGTGACAAATTTAACTCAGAAATTACTGACACTTAACACAAGCATATTCATTCATGTAAAAGTAGATTTAAGGTAAAACTGACGGCCAAAATGTATATATATATATATATATATACGTATCTATGTATACACATATATAAAGTTGTATAGTTTATGAATTAATAATATATACAATACATATATATATATATATATATATATTTTACATGTATATATTCATTATACATTTACATATATATATATATATATATATACTATATATATGCATATATATATATATATACATGTAAATATATACGTATATATATATATATTATATATATTATTTCATAGACTATATAAATTATATATGTATGCATATATATATATATATATATATATATATTATACATATATATATATATATATATATATATATATATATATATATATATATATATAAAACCATTGTGCGTCAGTTTATACAAAAAAACATAAGTATATAGGTAAATATGTATGTATAATTTGTGTATTTATGTGTGTTAATATGTTTTATATACAAACACATCACAACACAAAAACACATATATCCATATATATATATATTTAGTATATATTATGAACATTCCTATGAACGTATACAAAGCTACACGGTTGTGTAAATATAAAAATACGTTTACATAAAAACTTATATATATATATATATATACAAAAAAAAAACACGTGCGTGCACGCACGCACACACACACAACAATCACATCATATATCATATTATTATTATTATTATGTATATATATATATATTATATACATATAAATATATAATAAATATATAAATATATATATATATATATATATGTATATGTATATATATATATATATATATATATATATATATGTATACACATGAAGCATATATTCATTATTATGGATATGGATATATACATACATATATATATATATATATATATATATATATATATATATATATATAAAATAGACACATAAGACATATATATATATATATATATATATATATATATATATATATATATATATATATATATATATATATATATATGTATGTATATATATGTATATATAGACACTTACACACACACATACACACATACATAGATATATAGATATATATGGTACATTTCCAGAAAAAACAAACGCCTATATAAGCAGTAAGAATGCATATACAGGCATTTCCCGACAAGCATACGAAACTCTGGACGTCACAAACGGGAACTCTGTGCGATGAACACAAAACACTTATAGAGTATATAACGTAACTGTAATAGTTCGTTATGCCTAGCAAAGTGTGGATGATAAGTCCCAAACCAGATCTGAGGAAAGTAACTGAGATATACTGACATTATATACCATTTGATGTGACAGTGAGCACGTAATCATCGTACTAACTGTGGTAACGCAAGGTCTATAATAGTAAACAACAAAAGATCTACTATAGCTCTCAAACACCATACTATAAGCAAACACATTGGCAAAACTGTGGCACCTGATCCTTCGAGCCCTTCTTAGACCCAGGCCTGCTGCTGGTCATCATTTTCTTGCTCGCATTCTGACCCATGTTGTACAGAGAGATAATATCTTCTTTAACTTCTACTTTTAACTATTTAGGATTACTTGGCGACTTATCAACCAAGACGTGTGCGTGGCGCTGATGGGTGTGAGACAAAATATGGCAAAAATAAATCTCCAGGTCTTGTAATTCTGTTGGGAATGAGCACTGTATTGGTTTGGACTAAATTGCTATCTTTGCCTTCGAATTGAACTGTCTAATTGAACTGGTGGAGCATGTCTCAGTTTTGGATACACGTTACAAGGTGTGTCTAGGCACTCAGATAGTACGGAGCAAGGACTGAGCTAGTACAATATACAAAACACATAAATATATAGACTTGACGGTAGAAATAGCAGCTCAGATCAAGTTGCGACTATGACGCGTGAGACGATCTGAGCGAAGAGTTTTTATCGGCTAACAAAGCAATCACTGTTCCGTGCGAAAGGTTTCCAGTTGTCCCGACAGTACTTACGGTAAAAATTTAGGAGAAAATGTACGGGAAATAATTATGTGCGGAAATTAGGAAGCGCGACGTTTTTCACCAGCCGGAGCCTGGCTGTGAACCATTTTTTAACTACTTTCCCTGACCCTCTCTATTTTGGGTTAAAAATAAATATTTTGTTCTTTCATTACTTTAAAACTGGTTGTTTTACAAAAAAAAAAAAATAATCAAATAGCCCTGAAATACATAGGAACAATTTTCTGACAAAAACATATGCTCTTAAAAAAAACATAAAACGGCAATTGACACCGGATTGGAACTTTCAGACAGTTGGAACTTGGGCGGGACCTCTGACGAGTGGATGAGAAGACACAAAAGAGGTCCACTATTTTAAAATATAAAAATAAAAGGAGTCGGGGAATAATCATTATAAATATTTATGACTATGACTTTATATCATGATGTAGAAATCTGCAATGAACAAGCAATACAAATGTCAAATAAATATTTTATGTATTTATGTACTTCAAATTTAAATATTTACATAGGAGCTCGACTGCTGACACCGGAGTACACGCTCACAGTCACAAACTCACCATGCATAGTCAACAGTGGCGAGTACCGAGTAGCTACTGGCGACTGGAGACTGGCGACTGTGGCGAATGGCGAGTTGCTGTGGTGACTGGGCCCTGGGGCCTGGTGTGAGTGACTTGTGAGACGTAACTAGTCTGCAAATGAGTCGTGAATTGTGACTTGTGACTTTTTGACGGCCCTGTTCACTGTTGGCCCTATTTTGTGTTTTTTGAAAACAAAATGATAGTTTCTGATGTTCTAATTTAGGCGGCTATGTTTCTGAATCTATTTTTCCGTTAATAAATTTTTAACGTTTATATTATAACTTTTGTTTTAGAAACAAAAAAGTAAATAGTACATGCTGTAGCAAAATTGGGATTTCAGGTGGATAAATATTTACATTTTATTTTGTCATTTATATTTAAAAAAACCCCCCATTTTCTTTTAAACAAAATAGACGATATATTTTGCGTTTTGTTTTTTTTAGAAGGCTAAGTTCGTTTACATAATAGGTGTCCTATAGACAATATATTTTGCGTTTTGTTTTTTTAGAAGGCTATGTTCGTTTACATAATAGGTGTCCTCGGACAATAGTCCGATCAGGCATATTATTATATTTCTACTCAAAGTAGAGAGAGGGTCATGATTTAGAAATACATTGATTAGGTTTGTTTTTAAAAAACGAGGCTAACTTTAGCTTCTTAAATGTAGTAGACTAATTTTTATACAAAATGTAAATAAACTTTAGACTATTTAGAATACTACTAGTTACTGTAAATAGAGCCTCTAGCACAGAGAGAGTAGAGGAGATATTTGTTTTTTAAAATACTGTCTTTGGGTTCCTGGTGTCTTGTTCCATACTGGAGCTGAAAATGTTTTTTTTTTTTTTTTTTTTGGGGGCGGCTTTAAAATATATTGTAGCCTACATTTTTAATTAGAAAAAACGGACATTATTTATTTACATTTTACAGTCGGACCTCTTTATAGTTTATAGGTTCATCTCATAAATATGTCCATCTCTTTATATGTCCAGTAATTATTTGGGCCGACCCACATGCGAGTCCCATCAGCTTGCCCCTCCTCAGGTCTCAACGCGCATCAGGGAGACTCCTCTTAAGAGATCTATTAGGCTGGGCACTTCTGAAGTCTGAGGCTCTGAGCCCATACGTAATTTTTTTTGATATGTACTGTGTGTGTTGACTATTCACAACATTTTTAGCGAACTACTATTTATTAATTTCTGATGCAAGGTGTTTATAGTGGTGATCGTTGTTTTGTGAAAGAATCCACAGTCATGCAACCAACATCAGGTCCATTATGGTTCAATGGGTTGCTGCTTGTTTACAGATAAATGTCAGGCACAAGATTATCGTGGTGAATCTTTGTTCTACAATGGCACACCGACTAAGCCAGACAACTCGACCCAAACTGCATCTGCAGCGATCGAGCCAGACAAAACAACATAGACCACTGATAATTAGAGTGCCTTTGGTAGTTCCGTATCTGTCCCACAAGTCAGTTCCTGAACCTCGTAGGGTGATCCTCATCCAGACGTGTCTACCTCTTTATATGTTAAATGTTTCATAAAAAATGGAACTGGACATATAAAGAGGTACGACTGTACCTACAAAAAAGAAAAAGAATAATACCCCAGTACTTGGTCTCAACCACAATGTATCTAATTTGATTTTTGGGACAAATATGAAAATATTTTTGGTAAAATAATAAAAATATTAGGGCCTGTGGCCCTGGTCCCAAGAGTTTTTTGGGGGGGAGGAGCGTGGGATAAAAATTAAAATATGAAGGCCCACAGAAAGGTACACTTTTATAAATGAATTTGTGATGAAGAGAATTAATAACAAACGATTATATTATACGTTTTCATTGGCGAAAAATTTAGTCAAAGAGTCGCCCATAAAGTTTTGTTTTGAAAAAGTACAACAACATCATTTGTTGCTTCAGAAATGGCTGCAGGCGGAGGCCTCAGAGGCGCAGAGGCTCAGCCGCTCAAGCAATTATTATCTACTCTAATTTGTTCATTACTCTGAGTCTGTTTCTTTTTTTGATGTAAATGGTGCTAAAATCTAAATACATAGGATAATAACTTATTTTTCAACAAATAAGTGTTTTGTTTTTAGGTCTTTATATAAATACAATACGAATAAAAAGATAAAATCCACAGCCTACTTGATATTTAGACAAGGCTATGAGGAATGTCTTTAATGGCACTGGTGACAATAAAATTATTAACCACCTCATGCCCACTTCCCTACCAGTCTCATACCTATACTTTTTCGAAAGAGTTTACTTTGCTTTTTAAAAGATATAATTAGCGTGAATTTAGCCCATTTATTGCACTGGTTGTACTAATTCTCTGTTGGCCTCAGAGGAGAATTGTGTCAACAGTAAAACCATGGGCGAATCCGAAGCAATAGCTAGGACAGAGGACGCCTATATACATGCGACTAACTGCTCACATATGTCAAGCCCTCAAAACCGACAAGGACCTAACGTAAGTGCAACAAATGGGTTGTATCTCCGCTACAATATCTAACATTTAAGTCGAGCGCATAAAAAAAGAACCGGCAGAAAATAAACACATCTCACAAGTGCTTGAAATCACGATAATTACATTTTAAATACATCTATATTTAAAAGCAAATTAAACTCGACAAAGTACAAGTATGAGACTGGTATGAAACTGGGCCTGAGGCGGTTAATCCCAGTGCCGTATGAAGGCATTCTCTTTTGTGATTTTGTGTAATTTTTGTTTTTGTTTTTGTAGAAAATAATACAAAAAACAAAAACAAAAACAAAAAGTGGGAAAACTATGAATGACTCTGACGTATTTAAATATTATTTAATATTTTTCGTCAGGAAGCCGTCAACTGTCAAGCGCAAGGGCACAAAGGCGACGAAGCTGATTTGTAAAAATGATTTATTTGAAGAAAAAAATACCGAGCCTACCAAGTGCAAGTAAGTATATATCCCCTATCAATTGGACGAGCGTAAATACCTGTCTACCAATAAACACTAGAAATTGTTCGGACATATGAGCTTCTGAAATCTGAAGTTGAGCTGTCGAGTCTTTCTGCTGAATCTGACCCATGACGAGCCAGAGTCTGAAGTCTCTTGTTAGTTGTGTGTAAATATTTAGTACATATTAGTTGTGTTGATGTCATATTTACATAGTGTTTTTTTAAAAAACAAACGCAAAATATTTATGTACAAATGTAGGCTATGTATTTATTTTATACAAATACAATATGTATTATGTTTTTTTACAATATACATATTTACATACATAAATACATACTCCACAATTCACATATTTTGTTTTTTATTGTTTTTGTTTGTTAAAAAATAAATACAAAACATTGTTGATTGTTCATTTTTCACAAATAGCCTGTTCAACTCTTGCTGTGTTTTGATACTTTTGAAGGCGATGTGTTGTTTATATTTTTAATCTTGTTTTGGATCTAAAAATAAATAAAACAAAACAAAACATGAGTCCGGGAATCTGGGGTGAGTGTGGCTCGGTGGGGCCATGTGGGGCGTGGCCGCAGGCGCGTGGGTACCTGACCTACCATGTCATTATTACGAGAAAAAAATTAAGTAAAATAATTGCCGTAATTTTTGTAAGAAATACGTATTAAGGCACATTCCTGAATTTGAAAATTTAAGATTTATGCATGGTGAGCAAATTGAGAATTGGGAATTATGAAGTATGCAGCGCAATTTTGGGCCATTAAGAAATATTATATTTCTTAATTAAGAAAGAAGGATTAAGGCAGGTTATAGACTTATTAAGAATCGTGTATGATATCTTTTTAAAAATTTAAGAATTATTAATAATCATGTATACCGATATCTGAAGAAATTTTAAGAACCGGTACTTATTTTTATAGCATGACTAGGTCTCAAGGCAAAGTCTATTACTATAACATGCAATTGTTTTCTCAGTACAAACTTTTATTTATATAGGGGTTGTGCATTGGGCGTAGAAGTGTAGAAGTGAATGTAAGTATGGCGGAGAAAAGTGACGGCACTGGGCGAACAACAGCTACCGATACTGACACCATTACCCCCTCTGAAAAGAGTGTGCGAAAATCAGATAATGTGCGATCCTCTATCAAGAGGATGCAGCCGATTAACATTGATGCTATTGACGATGCAAGCCAGTATAGTTGTTTGAAACTTTATCGAGGGATAACAAAAGAACAAAAACTAAATTTCGCAGCCACAAAGTTTAAGGTTGACGATGACGATTGCAACAAAGCTACCTGCAGGTATTGCGACAACACTAAAACTTACTCATGGAATCAAAAGATTTCGTCCACTGGCCATGCTATAATCTTGTCCTACTTGTTCGTTGTGAATAGTTATTGATGATTTATACTGAGCACAGCTTTGAAGTTGTGATCTGTTAAAGTTGTATTTTAGTATGTATTTAATTACTTATTCGTAGTGGTAAGATCTTCATCACATGTGTAGTCGTGTACACAAGCGCCAAATAATATTTTTTTAAGAAATATGAATGTTATCTCACTTAATATGTCGTTCATTATTAAGAAATTATCTTGAAACAAAAAATTGGCTTAATTAAGAAATAGGAAGTACGCATGAGGAATTTATTAAGTACCACCGCTTTGACACGATTAGTATCTTATTCTTAATTAATATTCACGTAGCGAAAAAAATGGGTTTAAGTTTTGGATTCTGCCGATTTTGGGTAAAGGATTAATAGGAATTGGGTTCAGATTCTTAATTAAGAAAAAAGAATCATGTGCTTTCCCAAAATACAATAAGAAAACGTACAGATCGTTACATAATAATGACATGGTAGCTCAGGGGTACTGGTGGGCCCTGTCGGGCTGTGTCACCTGTGGAGCTATTTTTAATATTTTTATTTCATGATTTCACTCGTTCAGAGATTCAGGGAAACACATGCCCTGATGCTTCATGCTTGATGCCTGGCCACCAAATAAATATCAATAAATATTCTTCGATGAATGAATGGAATGGAGCTTAATTATTTTTAATTTTTTAAAGACCATCACAATCAGTAAAAGGTTTAATTACTCTTTTATATATAATAAATAAAGGTGATTTGAAACCGCGAACAAACCCCGAGCCGAACATCAAAATCAAGACAAAAACATATAAAACTACATGATTTTTGCTGCCATACTCTCATATTGGCAACGTATGTAGATGTACTCAGAAAGGATTGGAACGCGCACACCAACCTTCTGAACAGAAACGTTTTAAAACGCATGCATTTACGCGTTGTCACTGTTTTCAAGCACTTCTCAACAGCCTCGAGACTTTTCAACCTTGCATAGGTCTTCTCCTAGTATAAGCACTTGTCAACAAGCTCAAGACTTTTAGAACTGGTGCAAAAATCCCCCTATTATTATTTAGCTGCGTTGCTCATCCCGCACCATTACAGCACTTTATTAAACGACAGCGTTGACCGCAACCAGAAGCTGTACCCAAGAACTGCACTTATTACGTCTGAGAATATGCACATATTATAGCCTTCTAGTATAGCATCGCTTACACATATCACACGCAGGCAGTACGGCAAGAAAGACGAAGTCCCTTAATTAAAATTCTTGAAGAATATGTGCGCGCTCCCTTCATTTTTTTTCATGATCTGAAGGCCATATACTAACCATATAGATGTATATTTCATCCCCCTGCTAGTGTGGGAGCGTACACAGGTTTCGCCTTCCTTAGTCCGAATGACGAAAGTGTTCACGAATAAGACGCCATTGTAGGTTTTGGTTAATAAGCAACCAGATCAGCAATACTTTTGAGTGCTCCGATCAGCCTACTTCTTACGCTGTAACGTCTCCTGTAAATATCACAATTGTTCAAAAGAAGATCGCGTGAAAAAAAAAATCACCAAATAAACAACAGTACAGTAAATATTTTTATATCAAGATATGTAAATTGATAGTTACGAATATATATATACATATATATATATATATATATATATATGTATGTGTGTGTACGTATACTGAACATTTAGAGTAAACAAATACGTTTATATATATATATATATAACGAATATTAAGACATGATATATATATATATATATATATATTCACACACACACACACAACAGACACAAACAAACAAACACACACATATATATATATATATATATATATATATATATATATAAATTTCTATGCATATATGGATTGATAGAGGTAGCGATAGCAATATATATATATGTGTGTATATATATACAAATCAACATACAGACATATATATATATATATATATGAATATGCAAATTTATATACGCAAATACACACAATAATATATATATATATATATATATGCATGAATAATGCAAATTTATATACGCAAAATACACACATACATATATACATCCATATATATATATATATATATATATATATATATATATATATATACGGAGAAGAGAGAAAGAGTCTCCCAGATAGGGAATGTATAAAAAAATATAAAAAAAGTATGAGATATGTGAAGATATATAATAAAGGTTATATTGAAATGGTATATATATATATATATCAATATAGGGTATATAATATATATATATATATGAATATAAATACATGCTTATATATATAAGATATATATATATATATATATATATACATATATATACGTATATATATATATGTATATATATATATATATATATATATGCATATATATAATTATATATATATATGTATGTATGCAATAATATGATATATACAATGTATATGCATATGCATACACACACAAAACCACACACACATATATAATATGTATATATATATATATATATAATATATACATACATACATATGCACACATGCATACACACACATATGTGTGTATATATGTATATATATATATATATATATATATATATATATATATATATATATATATATATATATATATATATATATATATATATATATATATATATGTATCGTTCTCTCTATCTATGTATCATGTACACACGCTCGTATACATATATGTGTAAATTTGTTTGTTGCATCTTTGCAGACGCGTCTATTCTATGCTGAATCCGATCTTTATACACATACCAGTCGCGTCTTTCTCTGACGCAATGCCGACTTAGCATCTATTTTCTTCTGTATCAGCTCTCCGGATCGATCTCTCAGCTGTGCAATTCTATTTATAGACAGATCCAGAGTGGCTTGGAGTAGATTCGCGCGTAGTTCAGCTAAGGCTTCGCTGGGGTACATAGGTGAAGTCTTATTGCGAGAACACCGTTTAGTTTGGCAATCGCCTCCTGCTAGCTCCCTTAATCTTATCGTACGTGCGTCTACAGAGTCATTCACACTGGCGGTGCGCACGTTTACAGGTACATTCATTTCTGTGGTGTGTATGTCCTCAGATTCATTCAAACTGAACGTATGTACGTCCATAGTTCCATCCCTATTTGTGATGTTCATATTCGCTGCTGCAACTAGTTTTAACGTGTTCGCACGCTCAGAATTAGTCTGGCGTGCCGCGTGTGTGCCCTCCTTCGAGTTGTCCGCTCCTGTGGTATGTGAGCCCTCGCTGAGGCCGCACCCGATCTCATGTAATGCGCTATATCCGTGACTTTCGGGCGCCAAATCGTCGTCATCCGTATAAGCTATAGTACTCTTATCCGAACGAGCCATGCCTTTGGTAATACCAGTAGTTTCGTGCATAGTATGGTCTTGATGGCCCCTAACCACACGTCGATCTCTGCCCAGAATCGTTCGCGTATCATCCACTCGTATTGTGCTGACATCGGTGGTCGCACCATTGGTACGAACGCTAGAAGCCTGTGCACTTGCACTTGTAGCTGAACTGCCACATTCTTCTATTGAAACACTAGGCAATTCCTTTTTCTGACCAGCACCAAACTTTTGAACTACGGAGGTCCCTTTCGTGGCAGGCTTTACACGTTTGGCAGCGCGAGCACTCTTACTAATACTACTATATCCGGTAGCTATGGTTCCTTTAGCTGGAATAGTTCGGTACACACAGGCGTGACATTCACCCATGCTGGCTCTTTCCAACTGCACAAACTCTAGGTGCTGACGGTGGCGTCGATTCTTCTCTATCAATTTCGCACTCTCATGCTTTCTCAGCATCTTGTCCGTCACATCCACGGGTCCTTTGGCACTCTTAGCATTTTTACGCTTGCCGTTATTGTCCCTATCATCCGACATCGGTGTAGGGGTGGGTATGCATACTGTACGGTTATTCGCAGTAGGTACGACCCCTGTGAGTATATCAGCGGCTTCATCCGGCGCCCGTGTTTGTTTGCATGGTGGACTGGCCGAGCGAGTTCGCCCCAGAACATACGTTGTTCCCTTCAGTGTGTTACACGTTCGCGCTTCTCTGTGAGATGCGTCATTCTCGTGGGCTTGAGTACGTACAGGGTTCGCTGCACAAGAACATTCGTTGCTGTGTGCATATCCGCTTTGCATATCTCCCTGCTCAAAACCGTGAGGCGGGTCTATGCGGACCCTCTTCCTTGTCCCACTGGCCCTGCTCTCACAGTCGACATTTCTCCGTTTACTCTGAACATACTTAGAGAGATTCTCCCGCACGCGTAACAAGTACTCATACTCCGCGTTCACCATACCCGGGCCAAGTACCTCAACCATATCTCTCCTTCGACCTTGCTGCGGTTTAGCATAAGTCCAGGTCATGTATTCCGCATTATCAGTTGTTTGACAAGCCACACTGATCTTTGTGGAAATGCGCACATGGGATTTATCTGTCACTGATGGTTGTCTCTCTCTCTCCCGTTTGCGACGTGCACGAGCACGGGCCGCTGCCTCGGCTACCGAAGTCAGAGTCAAGGTGGAGGTCAGAATGGGTACTCGTTGTTCTGTAATACTTCTTACATTACCAGCCACCTCGCTCGCATCGCCCTTTGTTCTACCTGGCAATCGGGGTAGTATATCAGTTGTATCATTCGTGCTTTCGGCCGGTACTTCACTGACATTTGCATTGCTTGTATCATCTATTAGCTGTGCTCGCTTGTTTGAGTGTCCTGCAGGCGGTGTGTATGTCAATGACGGCAAATGTGGTTGTGCACGAGTGAGTCGTTCTGCGCGCGCATCCACAGAGATTGCAGTTTCACGGCTTTGCACTACTTGTCTATTTGTGTTCATTTCAGTACTACGTCTGACACATGTACCCTCTTCATCTTCCCTATCTGTATTGGCATCTACAGTAGCCAACCTAGTCGTGTTCAGTATCGCACTCACACCCTTTATAGATGTGACAGCCTCAGTCTCCACACCTAAAGTCTCTTTAGATACGCTCTGCAAAGAAATAGTGTTCTCAACTACACCAGAGTCTGCCATTCCCATACTCCCTTTGCCTTTACTTGGTCGCCCCTTATCTGAGTCTTCGGCGTAGCTTGTCATGTCTTCAATCGATTTGTGCATATCCCCATTTGCTTTTTGGAGTCCCATTTCGGTGTGATCTACGTTATCTTGTGTAACACTCATGCTACTGTTGCTCGCGTAGGGCACGATTACCACCCCGTGATTCCTTTCCATACGGTTGCCGTGCGTAGCATTCACATTCACTGTCGAATTCACAATGTCGAACAATTCCCCGTTGCCATCAGTCACTAATACTACACAATTAGAGTCATTTCTAGAGTCAATCCGTTCACTGATAGAGACCTCAGTTCCGATTCTCAAATCAAAGGCGCTCGTAGATATGGGAGAGAGAGGCTCTGAAGGCGGTGGGGTGAATATTCCCCGTTGAAAATCGGGCACGGCGTACGGGTGGTCATGTAGCACACAGCACGCTATATCGGGAACAGTAGGTCCGCTTGCATCCGCACTGTCTTCTCGAGAAAGAGGGGACTCTTCTTCTCTGTGGGTGTATCTATTCTGTTGTGTTTGTCCGGTAGAAGCGCTATTGGAATTTGACGTGCACATGTCGGTAAATATCTACCACGGAAGCACTCGATCTAGCTCTTATACACTTCAAATCAAGTGGCATAGAAACATGTATCGGAAGTGCGTTAAAATATCAGCATTGAACACTGGGTGGAGAACTATAGCGAGATTCAGAACACTATTCTACGAATAAATAGTTAGAATAGTGTACACCGTTGATCGGTTCGTGACCGAACTCGTGGACACAAAACTTATACAAAAACAAAAACCTTTGTGCTACGCAAGTAATGATTTCGATCAAAAGTGATTAGGATTTTAAACGCGCATTGACCTTAAACACTTCGCTGTTATGCGAAGTGGAAGGCCTCCATGAAAGCTTTACTATATAATATTTGATAAATACAAAATGTATGTGATTACTTATAAACAAGTCGGTCACCTAGTCCCACATGATCTGATGATCATCGACTCACCGTACAATGTACATTATGTTTTTCTTAGTTTTGTTTTAAAAAAAAACAATAACCAAATAACAATACATGGCCCACTGGTGGCACTGGATGATGAAATGGCTGGGCGGGAGCCCCCCTACAGGCTACACGCTCTCCTTCGGAGTCCACGATTCCGAAGAAATGAATAATCATAACTGCCTATACCAAATCTATGGCACATATCATTTTTGGAAGTCTTAAAGTCAAATCAATTGGCTGAAGATCAAATCAAAAGTACTATATCAATGATAATACGCATAATGTCTAATATATGCGTATTTTTTGTTCGGTAAGAATTCTGTATCCAAATAATATTCGTTGAAATAGAAATATATTTCTTTTTTTTAAATGTAGCATAATCTTTTATATGACCCTATTTCTCTAGAGAAGTTGTCGCTTGATGAAAAATGGCCTCTCCCAATGAACCGTTTATCCAGAGTCTGGGATAGATAGGCCTCAGCGACCCAGAGTCCCAGACTACAGAGCGGGACAGAAAATCATTTGAGGGCCATATGATAGTGCGCGAGAATTTTGTTTTTTATTTATTTGTTTTTTTTTAATACAAAACACATAAAAACAGCTGTATGCCTGTGCCTGGGCTCCCTGGACTCCTGGAAGTCCTTGGACTCACTCCGACTCAGTCGTCTGGATTCTGGGCCTGGGGCAGTGAGGAGTACTGGACGGTCTGGTTCTCATGCCGGTTTAAAAAGTTTAAATAAACGAGTAAATTTCGTTCATATATTTATCTTTTTTTAAACGTTGTTTTCATTTGTTTTTTTATTTGTTATTTTGAAAATACTGTGGTTCCCGTCTAAATTCCGCCCCAAATAATATATATATTGGTCTGAGACTCTTATTAGTCTTAGGTCTGAGCCCTGAGGGCTGAGGTGCAGGCGGGTATTTATGAGAGTTGAGATTGTCTGAGAGACTGAGACCTTGAGACCCGAGTCTGACTCTCTAAGAGACTGAGACTGAAAGACGACCCTGAGGGCCAGTTTTGGGTATGTACAATTGTACATTGTACAATTGTACATTGTAATTTCTTGTAATTTCATGACCCTCTCTAGTAGTAGAAGAAAGAAATTGTAGCTGAACGGACTAACGTCCGTAGTACTGTATTACATAACCATAAGCCTGATAGCCAATCATAATGCGTATCCTATTGAAAAAAAGATATAAAATTAACTGTCCAAACCTTTGGAGCCAATAAAAGCATTTATACACCAGCAGTGAAATTAATTTTGTTGTAGCATTACGTTATGTATAGCCTATAGGCTATAGGTTGTGTTTCACTGTTTTGTACGTTAGCTACGAAATTTGCATAAATATTATAAAAAAACGTACTTTGGAGGTCGGTTTTGGTTCTGCAAAGGACCAGGAGACAGGAGTACTCACAAGAATTGCTCTGAATCAGGATTTGTTTTGAATTTCAGAATTTGGTAACATTTTACGTAAAAATAGCTATTTAGAGTTTAGGCCAAAATATACCAGAAATTCAAACCGGACAACTTCCAGGGCACGAAAACTATTGCTGCCCTATATATAGATTATAGAGGCTATAGGTCTGCTACAAATTTTCTATTTTGTATTTAATCTTGTTTCGTTTTGTTTTTTTTAAAATAACCAAAATATTATATTAGAAAAAAAGACCCTAATTTCCTTTTTTTTTTTTCACCAAAACATCGGAAGATGAATTAGCATGGCCCTCTGAATTTGGGTCTCGAGCAGAAATCAGGTCGTACATAGCGGAAATCGTAAATTTAGCGCAGACCCAAATTCAGAGAGCCATAGAAATTAACAAGCACAACAGCACGCTGTACATGGCTATCGACAGAACACCTAATTGTATTACGGCAAAAGATATTGTTAAGATATTTACATAGCGTGCTTCGTTCAGTATCAGCTACATGCGTTTCCGCACTGCCGCAGAAGCCCTAACGGTAGTGATAGATGCCAACTTTTATTTCGATCAAATTAATCGATTATGTCGTAGCCATCACGTGGTCATTTTTATGGCGGGGGGGAACAAAAATATAGCATCTGCGTAGCCAAATGACAGAAACAAACTACAGCATCCATTGTAGAGTCATCGTACGACGTACAATCTACCTTTCAAGCGGCTGTTCTCGTCTCGACTTCCTTGTTCCTCTATTGATTGGACATAAGACTTGAAACAAAGCTGCTAATCAATAGCCAAGTATAGCGTTTCAAAGGCATTGTATGCGTGACAGATTCATGATTGAAGCTGCTAATCAATAGCCATGTGTATAACATTTGAAAGGCATTTTATGTGTGGCAGATTTTTTCATGGCCCTCTGGATAATATGGTCGCGAGCAGTCTGAGTCTCTGTGCCTGGGATTCTGAGACTCAGACCAGAGACCAGCTGAGCCTGAGAGTGAGAGGCAGAGACACACTAAAATCTAAACGAAGTCTAAAAATAAGTCTATCAGTGTGCCAGTAAATATTCACTAATGGCCAATGAGATTAATAATACAACAAGATATAAAACTATTGTAAATGTATATAGTCCATAGCTCTGATTGGATATACACCCTGACAACAACCGATGTATCATTTTCAGTTTCACATAGCCAAAGTCTAAACATTTCTGATGAAAAATGGAGGCTCTCATGAGTCTTGAGTATCTCTTCTTGTGTAAATATGTATTTAGTCTCTTGTTGTAAATACACGTGATGCAGATCAGTGACTCGGTGTACAGTATACTTTTCCATTTCTGGTACCATAGAAACGATTTTTATTCGTAACAGTTCTTGTATTTATATAAAATCTTTCGTATTTACATACTCTACTTCATATATATTTTTAAACTTAGCCACAGACTTTCTCATATCGAGTGAGTTTAATTAAGACCTGTATAATGATCTCGAAACAACTGTACAATGGTGGTTATCTATTGAAACTATTCATGATTGCAATTGGCATTTACTGTGTTTACTACGCTGCTATATATCATTCTACGAGCACAGCAGACCTTCAAAGCTTATCGACTGCGGTATCAAACCTGACATTCGTTGAACCAATGGAAAGCAGAACGACAATTGAAAGAGTACAGCTACATGAGCCTGAAACGGCAGAACTGCAGACCGAAACAAGAAAACATCATAAGTCCATAAAAGTAGAACACCAGCCTACACCAGAAACCCTACAAACAGAGTCGAAAGAATTGCGGCCAGCAATACGCTTAGAGCCTGCAATAACTCTTCCACAAAACATGAGTGTGTCGCTGTTGCAGAGCAAAAATCGAACAGTGCTACTCGGAGTGTTTTCTCATGCTTGTGAGCTCGAAGCTCGTCGCCGTACTCGTATTCGTAACACGTGGGCTGCAAAGCTTCCGGACCAGGTATTGCTCAACGACTTTTGTTTCTTTGCACACAATAACTTGTGTGGTATCATTTCGTTGATAAGTAGTTGTCATATATGTAATACATTCGGGCAAATGGTACATATTCACTGTATTATCTTGATGGAAACGCAGTTTTTATATCATTTTTCATGGCCCTCTGAATTTGGGTCTCGACCGACAATCGAGAATCTGTCGTAGCGGAAATCGTAAAGCTTTGAGGGCCATGTAAACATATTTAAATATTTTCAAAATGAAATACGTGACCGACCGGGCAGGTCGATAACTTGTGAAGCATGACCCCCATTTCATCATCCACATTAAACCCAAATATATATATATTTATACCTAAAATACAGGTCCGTATGATTTTTGTACTATGCGAAAATCACGGTGACATAGACAACAGTACGACCACTAACCTCGCCAACGAGAAGAACATTTTTAATGATATTCTACTCATGCCATGTACGGAGAACATGGACCATGGCAAGACCTTCACTTTCATGAACACTGCGCACATTATGCTTTCTCGAGAGGCTGAAGACTCGAACTCATTTGTGAAATACATCATGAAAATCGATGGGGATTCAGTTTTGGGCGTGAACGCGCTACTAAAATTTCTGCGATTGGATAAAGTGCCTTCGGACAAGCCAGCCATATTTGGATGTCAGTATCTCTGGAGCCTAGACGATTGGAGGAAATTCAAAGCACCTGCCAATATGGACTACGGTCACTACATGAATGGTGGAGGTTATGGTTTCTCTCGTGTAGCTCTTGATTTCATCGCAACTAGTTCTTACGTACGCAACCACACAATTGGTTACGAAGACAAGATGTCCGGATTATGGATGATGAAACTAGGGAGAAAAGCGGTAATGTTGTTGCGCGTGTTTAATCGTGAGTAGTGAATTTGAACACAATGGTGTTATATGGAATGTTTGCTTGTTTTGTACGCAGGACTCTGTTTGTTGTACCTCGAAAAAAAATTAGAAGCGGCCATAGCCTTCTAATTAAGAGAAATCGGCTCACGCATTGAATCTATTGGCATTTGTACGTACAGAAATGGTACAACATGTGCGCACATCCCACTGCGTTTATCGACAGCACCTGGATTAAGAACTCCGGCCGCTTCGGAGAACCGCTGACGACAGAAGTTGCCATTATACATCACGTAAAAGAGGAACTTATATGGAATTCTGTGCACAAAGGAG
>LUCW03000743.1:20000-35000 GCA_001586965.3 Sphaeroforma sirkka | reverse complement strand
TTTCCGATTCAGATCTCAAGAGGGTCGGAGAGATATGTTGTACAGGAACCTCTTCTAGTGTGATTGTGGTGTGCATGTACGCTCTAAGCATATGTGCGCACGCACACGTGTATGTGTGTGTACCTATATATATCTGGCCTGGTGAACTCGCTTAGGACTCGTTTCTATCATAACACGCATCCAAAGTTGCGGCGTATCACACACTTTAACAAGGCCGAAAAGTATGCATACAGTGTAAAACCTTTCATGGCTACATTAAATAAGCATGTGAAGTACCTACTTCCTCTTAAGTTTTCTTCTGTTTTTTTTTTGCATGCTGTACAGCCCGTCTTGCGGTGTATCACAGGTCTTCATCGAGGCCTGTCGCTATTCTGGAAGGTGGCCAACGAGTATATTCACTTGCAACACGTGCGTGCGAGTGTGGCGTGTCTCAACATGTGCGTGTTGGGTGTCATTGCCCTGAAGCAACTGGACGAGGACCGAGCACGCTGGCATTCCCAAAGAGAAACAGACAGATGCCATACTCACTCTCCACAGCACCCCAACGCGCAACCACAGATACCCGCACATACGCAACACAGTGCTCGTATACCACAACCACATGGCAATCACCTGCCAGCAAGCCATCGCCAAAGCAGCGGTAGGGCCACCCTAGCCACAGCTACAGCCACAGCCACAGCCACATCCTTAGCACAATCTGCGCCACCAAGCACTCGCACAGAAGCAAAGCGTATGCATGTCAAGGATACCTCTGGCACCCCACCAATACACACTCAAGGTGTTACCACCCATGCCGCAGCTCAAGACCAGACGACCATGGAGAATGAGGAGATGTGGCAGGGTGTCGAGGATGACATGGTCATCGTATCAGCCAGTCACACACGAGTCTATCGCGAAGCCCTGTTGTATCTAGCACGGGCCATCCGGCCGTACTCTCACACAGACAGCTCCGAGTGTTATCTGCTGCATCTGGAGGCGACTTTGGGAATGGGCAGGGAGGTATTGCTGGGTCTCTGTGGGTTGTATACCCATAGAGACGCGCTTGTGCGTGAGTGTACGATATGTATAACGGGAACAGGTAGTGTGCACTACGATGGTGGCTCAGAGCGGGGGGTGTGTGCGCGTAGCGGAGTAGAAGTCACAGCCCTCTCCTCGCTGCTGAAGGAGATTGCGGGTCACGTATGCTCCCGTACGGCCAGTCCGTTGGGCGTTGTCATGGCAACACTTGTCTTCGTATTGAATGGGGGCGCTCCGAATTACAACACGACCACCTTGAAACCCCATGTCACATCTCGGAAAGACTCCGCCACCACCAAACAACCCCACATCACCACAGGAGGAAGTCACATCACGCCCCAGAAACACCCTGGGTGTACGTGTGTGGATAAGTTATGGGCTCTCAAGACGGGCGCAGCATTGTATGCCGCTCTGCAGGAGTCCAGGTTGGGGGCATGGTGTGTGTTGGAATGGGCCGTGCTCGCTCGCTCACATACGAATAGAGACCTGTCAGTGCCTAGCACAGCCAGTAACAGTGCTGCGCATGAGGTCTCGGATCGAAGTGTGGACAAGAATGAGGGCGTTGGGGTGGAGAGCAGTGCTATAAATAGATGGAGTAAAGCATCTGCAAGGCCGAATAAAGGCCCGGTGCCATGGCCTGATGTAGAGATTCTCAGGATGGCGCGTAATGGATTCAGAAGTGCGTTAGCGTTGAGAGACGTCGGCCTGTGTATCGCATTTGAACAGCTTGTGCAGACGTTCGGCTGTGATCTACGTGTGTGCAGGGACGCGTATGGGTGTACATGCCGAGTAAGTTCCGAGGGGCTCCACCCCATGAACGGTGCGGTTGAGCAAGGGGCCACTGTCTCTGGGATGTGTACTTGCGGCACACCCGGGAGAGCGCTAGCATGTGATGTAGAGGCACGTGCGCATGTCAGTATGCTGAACGAGCATGCCGTGGCTGCCTGTGACGATTCTGTGTGCGTGTGTGATGACGGGCATGCGGGTACAAAGGATTCAGCCTGTAGATATCCTGAGCGCGTTGGGAGTGCCTGTGATATTGTGCAGGACGATATCTTTGAATGGCTGGATCTGGAGACTGATGCCGATGCCAACGTTAGCATCCTTGAAAGCGGGACGAAAGCGGTGCCGCACACACCTGTGTACGGTGAGAATCGTTCCACCCATTTTTCAAAGGACAGGTGCAGATCCAATTGCGGCCCTGATTTATGGCGTAATGAAGCTTCGGTATCTCTGGGAGAAGACTTGGCACAGGTTATGGGCGAGCTGGGATGTATGCAACAGCTCAGTGTGGCTGGGCGGACTAAACATTGGGAATGGTTTGATGACGGGATGCGTGAAGAGTTGCGGAGAGCGTGTAGTTCAGGAGATGAATCCTTGATGGGCCTCTTCGATTTGTATCTGCGGGGAGACTTGCGAACACCATTTCCTGGTGTATAGCCTTTATTTCAAAGTAAATGTGCGTCCAAAGCGCTTAATTTTAAAGTACATGTACGTCCAAAGCTTGTTCAGATTCTTTCAAAGCTATCGCATACAGATATGATTAATATAAGAGTGCGTGGCCAATACGTTCGTTATTATTGAGCATCATGCACATTCGGAAGATATTGTTACGCTCGAGAGATGACACTTGCGATGATATATGTATGAGCACAATATGCCATATGCTTGGTTCTATCTCGAACCTTAAATCCATGATTATACACAGCATACATACATGTATGTGCATGTTCATTATTATATATTTGTGTGTTTATTATCATATATTCATACCTATATACTTGTACGTTGGATGTATACGCATAGGTTTAGAGTAGTCTGGCACAAGTGATACTCTGCCCTTGTTTCATGGGCCTTTAGAGTAGTCTGGTACAAGTGATACTCTGCCCTGAACATACGTATAATTTTGGAATGGCCACAAGGAACCACACCGGCATGGAGACTCTACGTCTAGCTTGTACAGTCCCAAAAATCTTCAAGGGTTACCTTTTCGCACCGAAGTTGCCGTTTGGCGCCATCCGCAACAGATGCTTTTATACTCACTGGATGCCCCTCTACCAAATAAGCCGATACTCATTCGTATGAGTCAATTCACCTTCCCGCACTCTGTGGTACAGCTGTGCTACTGTGTGATACACTCTATGGTTGGTACTGAGCTTAACCCTGAAAGCCTATACATCCACGCACCACTGGACTATTGAAATAGTAGCTCATTGTGTGTACATGCATTGACGTTTGGACGTTTGCGCCCAAGTTATGTCAACATGGATCAGACAAAGCGCATGTCAAGCACGATAGCTGCGTGAGTGGTGGCGTAATTTGCGGTAGAGGGCATCTGTGTGTGCGTGTACCGCCAGAGTGTCAATGTAAGACGAAATACATACAACACGTGCGCTGTCGCTGCTTTAACACATTTTCATCATCCTATCTACCAGTTCGTAAAAACTTGCTACACTACAACCGCTCCTCATATCACGCCGCGACTGCTATGTTTTGCATAGAGGCTGTCAAACTGGCCATAAAACTGAAGCTTTGTGCACGTCAGTACAACCGTCGCGATTAGCCCTAACACACCCTCTCTGTACGCGTCATATCTTACCGTAACACACTGGCCAAAGTGCTACCTATATATTGTAAGCCAGCATAATACTATAATCTAAAAGATATGATATCTCTATAGAGTATAGCACTCTTATACTTATATAATAGAGGGACTAGAGCATGCCGTGTCTATATGTCTTGATCGGTGTACGATTCTTGGACACATGAGTACGTCGAATAGCTGTGATATAAAGACGCAAATGCCACAGTGTTCACAATGTGTACTAGGTCGACAGCAGACGAAGTTAAAATTCGCACCCGGAAGCGAAGTAAAGAGGGATCTGCGCCTCGTTTCGTTACACATCAGAGGTCGACATGTCCGACGGGGTCGGTGTGTGATTCGTGTGCATTAAGAATTCAGGGTTCACAGATAGTGTACTCGTACCCAACATACTAGATTGGGATGCCATACTATACGTGGATGATAGGTAGTTGTTATTTAAACGGACCGACGACTGGTGCGAGGCAAAGCGAGGCCGCGTATGTCTAACTGCGCGTTGCTTGACCGCACTAACAAGCACCAATAGTCCAAAACAGAGGACTAGGCTCATAAGTATACTCGTGATGACAATGCCAGAGATAGCAAGTGCGCTCAAGCTATCATCATTTGTGCCTCTACTGCTGTTTGCTGCCTGGAGGAGTTGTGTGTTTGTCTCATACGTCGACAGTGAAGTGTTGTACGTGACCGCATGTATGTGTACAATACCTATGATTGTTGAAACTGTTCGTGGAGAAATACAGGATAGCCATGCTTTGACTGTGACTGAGTACATCTTAACTTCCCGAGTATGATAATGGGCTCAATCAATAGGTGCAACTTTGGAATAACACTGAATAACTTCAACCAATTACAACTAGCAGAAGTGTGGCCTGGTCAACACGAAGTGACTAACCCAACAATGTATAAGTATAGTGTATACATATATGCTTATAAAGCTATAAAAAATAGCTGGAAAAAAAGAATATTTTACACAATGATTTGTTGAAATAAATTAAAAATTTCATAGCCTTCTGAAAATAAAACAAAAATTTACATAAAAAATGTCTTTTTTTAAAAAATAATACTATTTAGAGGGTTTATGTTCAATTTTTAGATCAGAAGGCCAAAAAATATCTTTTTAAGAGAGGCCAGTTTCATCCGTCTTTGTGTTCCTAGCGACGCTGTCGCCCAGGTAAAACGACATGCAGCACTTACGTGGAAATGGCAGATTGATGAAAACATCGACCCCCGCTCCCAACAACATCCCGATGCTACGAAAGCAGCTTTAATCCATTATCTCCGCACCAAGCGGGAGGCCCGCTTGCACACATGAACGAGCGCCAAAAATTCTTGACCGCAGCATGGATGCACTACTGATCCCACTTGTCAACTCCACTAACGCAGACATCCTCCAATCTACCGCGGATCGTCTCCAGAAGCCTTACCAAGCAAAGCATAATGCAAACCTCTTCTCACCTAACCCACAAATCCCGGCAAACGCTAATCTTTCCTGAACCACTACAGCGACTATGAGAGTCATACCATATGTTCATACATTGTAGGGCTCGTAAAGATATTGCTTTTCTATGTGTAAACGTTCAACCTTTTTAAACGCTAACGAGATATATTAGAGAAAATCTTTCGGAATATAAGCCTCAAGACCGTCGGGGCCCAAAACACGTTTTTTCTGACATTTTCTAAGAAAAGTAAAAAACACACACACAAATACACACATCAATACACCTACAACACACCTCACCTACAGTCACAGCGTTAGTATCGCTACCTAACATACATACGATGTGGGTCGTAGCACTGTATAGCCTAATTAGACTACGTTCTTTCCAGTGAGCACATTGGATTTCTCATACGATACAATTAAGCCCCACCTTTTGCCATCAGAAGGCGAGATCACTTTGCGCTCCGATCACGTAGTGAACTACTTTTATTTAAATATCATCAGGTTTCACACTAGCAACTATGTCGTACAAGGCGCATCCCACAGAAAAAGAAAGCATTCAAGCAGAGCTGTATATGTGAACTGGAATGATGTTTGAATCGTACTGCTAACAAGATTAGACTACCACTGAGTTATGATGTCATTGCGCTTCGATGGATAAAAATATTAGACAACACGGGAATAAAGATACGCGGCAGAAGGCTATGGCCAAGCACCGAACATTACATAACAATGCATTTATCAATGCTCAACACTTCCCGTTACAGTAACCAATGAATAGAGGAAATGGTATACGCGCCGGGCCTAACGCCATGCTCAAACTGACATATCAATGGAACGCAGATCGCAATATACATCAAGTTATGCAGGGCGAGTATGCAAGGGTACAGTGTATATGTACAAACGATGATCCCGTGTGTGGTGAAGATCTACGACACGGAGGTTATTTTCTTGTTCTCCGTGCCCAAAAGTATAGAAAGAGGGCGATAAGCTATTTGTGCGCGATCAGAAGAAAGAGAAACAGATCATATCCAACTTAAACGATCACACATCAAAAAGGAAGTATCGCATTGTTAATCACCACTTCCCCACTAAATACATTAAGAACAATGAGAAACGAAAGACTCTCGTACCCGAGGCAATGCCGTTGTTTACTCCAGGTGTAAAACCCTATCTACAACCACACCTTCTGACCGAGCTTGCATGCAGTTCTTACGTAATAATGGAATATCACAGCTACGAGCAGTAGAAGAGACCCTGAAATAACACCATTACATCGTACTATTCATTTCCGAAGCTCACACTGGAACAGACAGCCGTGATAACACATAAACCATCAGCATTCGTAAACACTTGCAGAGATAGTGACAGCAAAGGAAGAAGACGCTTTGAGCTAGTTGAACAATTATTTTAAGATAATTAACTGTAAGGGCAGATGCGACAGTTTAAAGTTATGGGATGCCGTGTGTGATAAGCGATGTAAGGGTTTAGTAGCCAAAGACATGGTCAGAAGTAAGAACACTAAAGATGATGAAGAATCGTCGCCACAAGATTCTACAACCAGAAGCAGCTATGTGCCTGGAAACCGGACGGCCACGCGCGCATTGACACTTTTTAAACAGTTCATGTTCTTTTTATATTGTAGAAATACGGCCTCCGGTCAGTCTAAAATATCAAGATCAATTGAGATAATACATTGGTTTTTATTTGTATTTTAAATAATTTAATACAAACTCTTTTTCCAATATTTCCAAAGTGTTCTAAATTCACTTTGATGGCTCCAATAGCCTGAGTATTTGGTATGACTCATCTACTTGGACCTATTTGAGACATTAGTAGATGTAGGATATTATAAGCTAAATTTTATAATCTCCGAACTACTACTTATAGAATTTGGTCCTCCCGCCAATCTCCAAAATCCAATAAGTCTTTTTCTTTTTTTAACTTTTCTTCAGATGGAACTTTATTTATATCAGCTAATGTACTAACGTGACTTACGTTATTATGTCTATTTACAAATTAGGCAAGTGGTCATGAACTCTTAGTACTTCTAGTGAAAATTATTCAATAAAGAACAGCTAGAGGTACGCCCTGTGTGATCGAGGATATTTAGGCTCTTAACAAGAGGCAGTCCCGATCATTCTTACACAAGCTACCACTGTTAAATCCTAACTGACTAAATTGTATTTTAGTTTAATATGGTTTGAAACCTAGTAATTTCCATCGAAGTTTACAATATATGCTGCGTTATATGCGTGCTAAAATGGCCAAAGCAGCAGACGAGTTTGGAATTAGTGAGTCCACTGCAAGGATGTTGTACCCAGCTTGGGTACATGCATGTGCTGATATATTTGATAGCATAATGCCATTCTGTTCGGCAGCTTAGGGCAAAGCTGTTCTTGTCCCAAGAACAAAGACTGCTTTAGGTACAAGAGACAGTGTTATATACATCGGAGACGCCACACAGCGAATAGTGGAAGATCTGTATGCGCAATGCCCATCATTGCATGTCGCATCACATTCCGAGTATTAAAAAAACATGAAACAATGAAGCATAACGTCATCACGGATACAGCATCGTACCTCTGCCACGTATCTTCTGGCTTCCCAGGCGCTGCCACCGACAATGGTATTCACTCGTTCATGAGCTATGGTGCTATCCTTAAAAGTGATAAGATACCTGTTCTATACATGAATGAGAAAGGTCTAACGGATAGGTAAGAATTGGAAAGGAATATTGTTTGCGTTGTGACCCCGAGACAACACCAGAACTACCAAATCGTCTTTGAGCGAAGACGTACTGCTGCCGATGTAATAGCCGGGCCTCCACATTAGACTCTTATGTTAATAAACGTACTCTTAAGCAGTACGTAAATTATAAACGTACTATTAAAAGCACGAGTATTAAATGGTTTTTAACGGTTCTATTTACAAGTACCTTTTCCATTTTACAAATCAGATATTTTGGCCGCGACCCATTAAAGGGGCTGTGAAGAAGGCCAAAGAGTATATTTGGAGTAGGTCTATTAAAAGACCTAGATAAACACTCCAAAATATACATCTGAATACTTCGGTAGCGAGATGGCTCAACCGAACATAGGTTTCTAGAGACCCTTAATGGTTACCTGGTTTGACCTCCACTCGGCCAACCAGATGTGCCAGTCTGATGATGGCAAGTCGGTAATTCTTGATAAGTGGCCAGTTATTGGTTAAGACAATAACTAAGGACATCAAGAGTATTTTTTCTTTTTTTCTTTTTTTTTCTAAAGATAGGATTTTACTAGTTTTAGTAATTCGTGCGACGAAACAAATAATACTCGTTTCGACGATAACGATAACGAAAACATAAATAAAATCCCTTCAGCGAAATCAGTACTGGGAGGATGATTATAGGCAATGTCTCAGCCTTGCAATCCCCCAGAGTATTGCTGATTTCCATGAGGCATACCTAACTTTATTACCAGACTAAAATTCGTATACTTAAAAAAACTTATTAAAAGACTTTAAGATTTTATTACGTTTAGTAGCTCTAAGATGTTTATACCGCCTTAAGAGACCGATATTTACACTGCGAAGGAAGCACTATACAGGCAAGTTAAGAAGTGTGCCGACGAGAAGTGTGGATACGATATGTATCAGCTTGCCCCGAACGATTATTGGAACGGGCGGCACTCAGCTACTTGCAAACACTTTGTTAATAAGTCTGACAAGTGTGAGAAAACCAACGGTTATCACGCCAAGACATGTGACTGGAAACCAGATATCAAACTGGAATGAAGGTACTACCGGGTTCAATCTATACAAAGACAATACAACGACTCTTTAGACGAGCATGTAAAAACCCCTGTATATTGCAACGGAAATAAAGTCCTTGCGTTGATTGATCCTGGTTCAGAAAAATTTCATGTATATCCGATCGCTTTGCATTAGTGAAAGATATCAAACGTAGAACACAAACTACTCACCTTATATTAGCCGATGAGAAGACTTCCAAGTGCGATACGATGGCTACCGATGTTAAAATCTCATTAGCCGACCATCGCCATATTACAACCCAAGCCGTGATAGTAAAGATGTCACAGAAGTACGACATTATCGTCGGAATGAGTGATTTACTTACATTAGGTTGACCGAACAATGTAGATCCATTAAAGGATCAATCAGACGATAATTGTCTGAAATCATATATACCACCATTCGACACTGTCAAGGAATTAATGCCTGACTTTGCGGAAAAGATCATTGATCTAATCTTAGTAAATAAGAAGATCAAGGTCACTGACTGGGCTAAGTTCCGTTTTAACGACGGATATGATAGTTTAGATTTTACCAAGGTAGACTTTACTCAGCTGAAGTGTCCATCAAGAAACTATGTATCTTGGAGACACGAAGCCGTAGTAAAAGAACAAGTCGAGAAATGGTTAACAGATGGAGTGATAGAAATAAACTATCAACAAACTCCAGTAAACTTGGCATTACTTGCCGTTGATCAACATAACTCTGACGGCTCATTTAAGAAGGTCAGAGTATGTTTAAATATGAGTCCAAAAAATAATTTTTTGCCAACTCATAGCTTTCACTTACATCGTATAAACGAGTTGTTAAGAAGAATGGAAGGTGCTACAGTATTTACAACTATAGACCTAACACAAGGATACCACCAAATGAAGGTATATGAACCCCACCGCAAATACTTTGGTTTTACATGGAAGGGTAAACAATATGACTTTAAGGGCGCACCTTTTGGGTTACACTCCCTACCAGCATTCTTCCAACAAGTAATGGAGGAAATGTTTGCAGACATGCCTAACGTGTAAGTCTACATAGATGACATAGTCATCTTCTCAAAGACTAAAGTCGAACACGAAGCATTAGTCAGACGAGTACTACAAAGATTAAATGAACAGAACTTCAAAATTAATGAGAAGAAATGTCATTTTGCTATGAGTGAGATTCAACTCTTAGGGTATAGAATCATTAAATCGACCCCGGAAAGGTAGAACATCCCTTAGATTGGAGAACTCCAACAACCGGGAGAGATGTAAATAGCATGTGTGGATTCGTAAACTTCTTTTCAGATGGCGTTCCACACTTAGCAGATTACTTAAAACCTTTTGGACACTTAAGATGTCACAAAGGTAAGTTAGGGGAGCTATGGACTAAAGGTTGTGATGAGGCATTTAAGATCCTCAAGCACGCAGTACAACAAGCACCTGTGGGTCAAGGACCAGTTGATGGCGTGCCGTTTGAAATAGAAACGGACGCATCAGACCTAGCACTAGGAGGAGTAATGTATCAGGTTATAGATAATAAACCTAGATACATACAATTCTTAAGCCGTGCTATGAATGCATCACAGTTGAATTATCCAACTGTTAAACAATAATTATTAGCTATAGTAACAGCTATGACACACTTTAGAGATTACCACTATGGAACAGCATTTACGCTGATGTGTGATAAAAAGTCTATTCAATACATGAAAGAGATAAAACCGGACTCTCAATTATTGAGCAGATGGCATGATACAATATCAAAATTTCACTTTGATATAAAACATTTACCAGGCATACATAACCACTTACTGGATATGTTGTCCAAGTTTGTACCAGACTTTAATAAGTCAGTCCGCGAACTCTTAGCCACTGATTGGAAATGTAATCCAAGATGGTTTGAGTTAGCACAAAAGACATTCGGCCCACATACTATAGATATGTTTGCCGCTTCGATTGGATCTCTCCAAACATAACGCGTGGGCTAATCCACCGTGGCAGTTAATTGCCCAATTATTAAACTACGTTCAGATACATAAAGCTACCTTAACGTTGTGTTGTCCCCTACGGAAATTAGATCCGTGGCTCAATAAATTACTAAGCATGATACAATGCGAGCCAATATATTTAGATAGAGAAGTAGATACCTTTCTCTATCAGAGTACCCGAGTAGTCCAAAAGACGCCCTGGAGACATACTATAATATGTCGTATAGGTCCGATAGGTACAACCTCATGGACCCCTTCTGCGACCTTCCTTAACAAGGTCAAAGAATCAGAGATTCCACTCTCTACCAAATTGAACGTTAACCAGTTCAAAGACAACACAACACTTGAAGTTTGTGCACAAGAAATACAATATACTCCTGACTACACTGTTAAGAAGCGTCAGTCTCTAGCTAGGACTTTATTTGATAACATAAAGTCCAAAAGACACTCTTTCTAAAGGGACTCATGAACGAGAACCCTGATTTACATGCACACATATTACGACTATTAAACAAGTCAAGTGTAGCATATGTATATGGACGCACTAAAGATGCACATACAAAAGGAATAGAGGAGTCTGTGAACATAACAGACGTAGAGAACACGCAAGGGGATTCTCAACACCCTTTATACAATCTTAATCTCCTATATTCTAGCAATAGCTCTTTAAGTTTGCTTCCCTCTGCTATATCTATTGGCTGTGGTCTGAGACTCATAGGTGTTTACATTGTAGCATGTTTGTGTCGCTGCAGATTGAATATCCTACGCGTTCCTTTGTCTTAGGATCTACACATACTTGTATTTTTAGCAACACGTCCATGTCTGTTTTGATCATTGAGCGTCCAACGCTAATAAGTTATCCTCAGAGCTATTTTCTGCTATAGGATTACCTAATGCAGCTGTGAATGTCACCGTTCTCCTTCCTTGCTGTACCGTCGAGCGCACGGTAAGAGCCTTGTGTTTTTTTAAGTACTCTGTGAAAACCCATGATTTAATATCAACTTTCTGGTGTTTAAGTGTGGCTTGTGTGTATCCAATCGAGTGTGAGCTCTCTAATTGCGAGAGAAGTGTCTTCTGGCGGCTGACGCAATCATTGAGTAGTTCAGTTGGATCCTCACAAACTTCAGATGAATCAAGCAACGTACTTCGTCTATTGCTATCATGAACGTTTAATTGTTGCACAGGCTCTGCACGGTTGGTACCTCCTGGTATTGTAAATCCGATAGTTATAGCATGCCGTCTTAGATCACTTAGTTGCATGCTATCAGACGATGCCGTCTCAGATTCTCTCGTCCATGGTAAGTATGGTGAAGGTTTCGAGCTATTGGTGTGTAAGTGTAAAATACGGCCTCCGGTCGGTCTAAAATATCAAGATCAATTGAGATAATACATTGGTTTTTTTATTTGTATTTTAAATAATTTAATACAAGCTCTTTTTCCAATATTTCCAAAGTGTTCTAAATTCACTTTGATGGCTCCAATAGCCTGAGTATTTGGTATGACTCATCTACTTGGACCTATTTGAGACATTAGTAGATGTAGGATATTATAAGCTAAATTTTATAATCTCCGAACTACTACTTATAGAATTTGGTCCTCCCGCCAATCTCCAAAATCCAATAAGTCTTTTTCTTTTTTTAACTTTTCTTCAGATGGAACTTTATTTATATCAGCTAATGTACTAACGTGACTTACGTTATTATGTCTATTTACAAATTAGGCAAGTGGTCATGAACTCTTAGTACTTCTAGTGAAAATTATTCAATAAAGAACAGCTAGAGGTACGCCCTGTGTGATCGAGGATATTTAGGCTCTTAACAAGAGGCAGTCCCGATCATTCTTACACAAGCCACCACTGCTAAATCCTAACTGACTAAATTGTATTTTAGTTTAATATAGTTTGAAACCTAGTAATTTCCATCGAAGTTTACATAAGGATACATCATAGTACCTTTCTGTCCATCTGGTAGCAGCACGTGGGTTTGTCATGATTATATCAGGCCAAAGCAAATCTGTTTCTGAAAACTCACTGCTCTTCAATCCTAGTATCCATTCAGGTACATTATGTATGAATAATACAAACTTATCTAATCTAAGATCATATACAGGTTAGCCAAAGAACATTTTATTGACCTGATATAACTCTTTCAACACTCGTGGTACATCCTCGCTCTTATACGCCAATTCGGCTACAATTCTCATTGACGGTTTCGTTGTTATATAGTTTGATAGTATACTTAGCAGTCTTTCAAGTCCAACCCCTGTGCGTTCGTGATAATCACTTTAGGGTTAGGGTTTAGGGTTTTTTTGGTAAAACCGAATCGTGCACACAGATGCACGACATAAAAGAAGCCATGGTTCCTGCACTGTTCGTGGAAGACTTCCACTTTGATGCCTTCTGAAAGGTGCTCTTTCACAGTAGGTAGATGCAAGATATTCATCACTCCTTTTCACCAGCGTGAATCTAGTATGAGGTTGTTGCCCCCTATCACCAAGTAATCTATATCGTAAGCGAGTATGTACTTGATTCGGCAAGTGCAACAGCTGCTGTTCAGCCTTTTTCGGCGTCAAGATGTAATCTAATCCCATCTTTCTAAATAAACGCATAATAAAACGTGCAGCTACAAGATTATGCGAAGCAACGCATACTCTACACGCTGCATTTAAATCAAAGTTGTCTAGTTCGTCTTTGCTCATTTTGTGGTCCTTAAACTTCCTCACAAGTTCGTACTTCTTTTCATGAGTAAGAGACCGATTCCGGTTAACGAGTTTCCCTGCAATGCGGTGTCAATCGAACACGCATATGGGTGGGTGCATGGAACTTCCCCACTCTATGATCAGATTCAGGCATCTCTCTATGTGTAGCAAGAAGGAGTCCCAATCATCAAACACCACTATACTTCTCGCATGCAGCGATAAATGGATGTGTATGACGAACGACATATCAATTCCAACACTACCCGATACATCATTACCCTTTAGTTCAATCATATACGGACGTACGAAGCTCATAAGATCTTTGACACCCATGGTCTACAAAGTTGATCTCGCCTTCTGATGGCAAAAAGTGGGACTTAATTGTGTCGTATGAGAAATCGGTTGCACTCACTGGAAAGAGCGTAGTCTAATTAGGCTATACAGTGCTACGACCCACATCATATACATGTTAGGAAGCGATACTAGCGCTGTGACTGTAAGTGAGGTGTGTATTTGTGTGTGTGTTTGTTTACTTTCTGATACAAACGCTAATCTTTCCTGCACCACTACAGCGACTATATACATACTTGTCATTTTTTGAAATAAATAATATTATCCCTATTATATTATCCCTATTATTAGAAAATATCAGAAAAACGTGTTTTGGGCCCCGACGGTCTTGAAGCTTATATTCCGAAAGTTTTCTCTAATTCTATTTACTACATAGCTTTTTTTAAAGAAAAATACTGTACTTGACTTATAATCGGCACCAATAAATCGAGATCACTTCGAGTTGCCCAATGAATGAAAGAGATACACTAAATTTTTATAATCGGGATTATATCGAATTGCCCAATGAATGAACGAGATACACTATTCCAATCCAAAAAAATATATAATTTTTTAAAAAATACATAATTTCATCGACGATTTGTATGTACGCAATGCTTAGACAGCTGATAAAACGTGTTGCAGATTTTTTTATAAAAACAATTCACAACCTTCTAAATTTAAATAAAATCAATTATGAACACACAAAAAAATGTAGAGACATTTAAAAAAATTAGGTTTTTTTAAAAACCGTTTGAAAAAAATCCATATAAGGATTCTGCCAAGGGTAAAGAAATAAATATGTAGTATTTTTTAAAAACAAATATCATAAATACATATCAGTTAGTGGATATATTTATATATTTTTGAAGTTCTGAATTCAATATATTTGTTTTAGTATTTTTTTAAAAACAAAACAATTTATGTTTATGATATTCAGTGTATAATTTTTAGGGCTATGATTCAGTTTGTATATTTTGTTTTTATTTTTGTTTTTGTTCTTTATATTATTTAAAACAAAACCAATATGTACATCAAAACATTTTTTTTTTAAACAAATACTATAGTAGTCACTAGACTTTGTCACTGTCAAGTGTCTAGTCTCAAGCAGTGTCAACAAATTATACTTGGCCAAGAAGTCCTACTGCCATTGTC
>LUCW03000743.1:12500-17500 GCA_001586965.3 Sphaeroforma sirkka | reverse complement strand
TTTGTTGTCCACTATTGAGGTAGTCTAACCTGATATTGCAGCGTTCAATTATGTTTGATCTCTGTTTTATTGGAGAATAACTTGATATGGTTATTGAGCGAAATGAGCTATTCATCTCCGCGGTTTTCGATCATGAGCGGTTGTATTATCATTTACACGAATATACGCACCATTCGCCATCGATGTTGTGTAGATCTTGCGTGTAGATACAGAGTTCAAACAAAACAAACCAAGAAGCATGATCAAAGGAGCGACACCATTGCACTTATAGTTGGCTTTAAACTCGATCGTATGACGTATCGCATCGGATACTGAACGGCATAACATAAGTACGTTACAAACGCTGATGTGGGAACCTTTAGCATCCGAGCTTTTTCGAGTGCAACTTCGCGTGAGCGACCAACATACCATATGCAGAGGAACTGTACCACGTACTTTCTGCGAAGTGAAACATTTCTGAAGCCAGCTGCATGTAATACATACCGTTGATCGGATGATATTATTTTAAAGTATATATACACTTATACACGCATACACGGCGCTACACTTACTTTGCAGGGAGCACGGGGAAAAGGCGTTACACACTTACTTTGCAGGGTGCACGCCGGGGGGGTATTATGCAATACGTTTATCAGTGAACGTATACCATGCGTAAGCGACCGGTAGTACATGTACACCCGACTTTTTGTATCGGTGTAGCAGGCCTCCGTCAGTCGAGGTACCGAAATGGCTGCACGTCAGTGAATAGCGGAGCGGCATACCATACGCCAGATTTAACTTTAACTAATACGTAAACGAGTGGCACATGGCACACGCATCAGTGGTAGAATACACTAATGCCGGACTCTTTCTAAGTATTATGCTAGTTTAAATAGACCGATATATTGCTCGCCTGCCACCTGAAACGTAGTAGTTGATTTGTTTGCCTGTTTTGGGAGCGGCGGAGGCTTTTCGATCACCGAGTACGCAATAAGACGATGCACACCACACTGACAACTGGCAAGGTCTGCCATGACTACCACATTAGATTGGACGTCTCCATGGAATTGTACGTAGTATCAAGGCACTCTGCATATACCAACAACCGGCACACTCGGATCATCCCACTTCCATCGATCGCACACCTTAGAGCCCTAAGAGAATTATAGTGGATGAACTAATCTCGGGACACGCTTTAAGCTGATATTGGCTTCAGTTCCACATCATAGCTGATATAGTGCATTTAAATGCATTTGACTAACATGTTTTTGTCTTGCCCTGATTTCAGTTAAAAATACCGCTGGCCGCACAGGAGGCGCACAGCATCGCCGTCAGAGAGAAACGGGACATGTACATCGATCCAGCAACAGGGTAAGCCATGCGAGGTGATGACAGAGAACCAGTATGTGGGTGGGTGGGTGGTAGCTAAGAAAGCACGGGGCGTGTATTCAGACTCTACAATGGGCTTAATAATTAACAAAGGTAGGAGCAAAAGGGTATACTACCGTATATATATATATATATATATATATATATATATATATATATATATATATATATATATATGTATTCATATTATATATGTATATACGTGTCTGTGTCTGTGTCTGTGTCTGTGGCTGTGTTGGTGTTTGTCTGTGTATGGTAAGATAAGTCCCACTCGGCCCATCATTTTTGTACACGTGTGCCACGTCACATGAGTGGACCAACACAATGCATATGTACACCTCAAATGTATTTGCTGGTGCTACCGTCCTGCTTCAGCTTTTCATCAGTGGGCTACAATTGGTATTGTCTTCTTTGTTAATGTGTAGTGTAAATTTATATTCTTAAATCTGTGCACTCCTTTTATATGAATCATAAGGATCAGTGCCGGTAATCATCGGCTTTGATTTTTTTTTTGCATTTAACTATAGGTACAACGTTTTCACGGAATATTCGCATCGGATGCGTGGGAACGTGTTGCGGCAATGCTTGCCGCCACTGTCCTTTCGCCCATGCAGCTGTACCTTCCAAGTACAAAGTAGGCCAACGAGATTCCATACTTCGTCATATATATATGTTTGTGTGTGTGTGTGTGTGTGCGTGTGTGTGTGAATATATATATATATATCAGCACATACCTCGATTCTTTCTTTCGACAGCTTTCAAACGATTAATACAATATATATATATATATATATATATATATATATATATGTATATGTGTATGTATATGTATATGTATACATAATTGTTTTTTTATTTTTAATTACTATCTTTAATATTATTAATATTATTATCATTATAATCATCATTATATTGTTATTATTGTCATTTTTTATTATATTATATCATGCCATGTTTATATATATATATATATATATATATGTACATATATATATATATATATATGTATACATATATATGTATGTAATATATATATATATAATATATATATATATATATATATATATATATATATATATAATAATATATATATATATATATATATATATATATATATATATATATATATATATATATATATATATATATATATATATATATATATATATATATATATATATATATATATATATATATATATATATATATATATATATATATATATATATATATATATATATATATATATATATATATATATATACACACACATATGTATATATATATATGTGTGTGTATGTGTGTATAAATGAAGTTGAATAAATATATATATCAGCACATAACTCATTTCTTTCTTTCGACAGCTTTCAAACAGTTACCTTCGTGGCTATGATCGATCGTTTAGCTCACCCACAATGCACTTCATATCATTGTCATCCTGGTGGTGGTGATGCTTTAGTCGTGGCTTGTACTATATTTTTGCTTCTTATCACAGATGTATGCCATGAGTTCACAAGGTGAATATTCCAGTGGCGAAGCTACTGGATACAAGATCTCACTATTCTGACTCTTAAGTGCCAGCCAACATGTTCTTTCTCTCAGTGTTCCCACATTCAATCTACTATAGTCTAGATTCTGGACTATGCGATGTCACCACCCATCCTGATTCAATCTTACCCTGATCCCTGCATTCTCGAAATTCCTACATTTGCACTTCCTCGAGGTATACATTAAACGCTCCCACTGGCTTTAGTGTAGTTGTAGCCTGTTGAAGCTCATACGTACACTGGGTGACTTGCAGGTGAATCGACCCACCCCCCGGATAAGCACACCCACTATCATTCCGGGAAACCCCGCGACATTTAAAACCATCAGAAGGGCCACTCGCGACCGCAGGAGAGCGAACGCGGCATTGAACGAGACTGGTATTTCAGTAGCGACCTGACTGGTATTTGTTATCCAACAATGTCAGACAGACAGGCGTATAACCGCGTGAATGTGTTTCATGTTGTAGTATATCTTGATGTGAATATATGAGTATGTATGTAGATTTTTTATGTATGTTTGTAGATTGACATGTATGCATGTAGATGTACAATAGATCTTATTGAAGTGCAAATGTTGAATTACAAGCTCGTTCACATATCGCTCTGTGAGGGTCGGACTAGTCCTATCTCAGTAGTCTCATAATAGTTTTACTGTCCTGCTATAGGCGCATCATCGATCGTACCATAGAGCCCAAGCCACTTGGTGGCTCGTTGAGAAACTACTGACTATTCTCTGTACCGAGAAACTACTGACTATTCTCTGTACCGAGAAACTACTGACTTTTCTCTGTACCTTCATTTGCGAACCCATAACTTTTGTGTAATTAGTTGAATTAGGACCTTTGTGTAATTATTTCAAGTAGACTTTTATGTAACTAATTGAATTAGGGCCTTTGTGTGATTATTTCAAGTAGTACTTTTGTCTGATTAGTTGAATTAGGTCCTTCGTGTAATTATTTCAAGTAAAGCTTTTGTGTGATTAGTTGAGTTAGGGCCTTTGTGTGATGAGTTTAATTAGATCTTTTGTGTATTTAGTTCAATTATCGCTGCTGTTCATTAGTTTGATTAACGCTACTGTTCAATCAGTTCAGATAGCTTTGATTAATTAGTTTAAATACGTTTGTTGAATTGGTTTAATTAGAGCGTCGGCTTAGTTCATTTAATTAGAGCGCATGTTAAATTGGTATGACTAGCACTGCTGTTGAATCTGTTTAATAAGTTCTGTTTATTTACTTTGATTACTTTTGTTGAATTAGTTTAATTTGAGCGTCTGTTTAGAGTTAATTTAATTAGAGCGTCTATTTAATTAGTTCAATTCGAGCGTTTGTTTTTAAATTTCTTAATCAACGCTGCGGTCTACTTTGTTTCATTTCAGCCTCTCTTTCCTTCCTTCTCACAACTAACACAACACCACGGTTATCCCAGCACAGCGGGATGTAGACAGCCAGCCACAGCTGTCACCAGGGACCAAGCCTGTCGAATATCAGTCCGAAGTCAATGCAGACTGTTTGTTCTGGAGTGGAGGCAAGGAGTCCTATCTGGCGTTGAAGGCGGTGCAATTGCGCACAGCCGAAGACAACACCCAACATCTGGAGGACGACGACAAAGCCACAGAGCCGGTAGAGCACCCCAACAGCACCAACGGCCCTGAGTATAGTCGTGGAGGTTACACCCATGTGTGTGTGGCACAGGAACAATCGGTGGGTGTAGAGGGTTCTGGTGTGTATGCGCAGGCTCGGGGGGTGAATGGGCGGACCGTGCTGGTGACGACTATTAATGCGGCGACGTGGGAGGCATCCCACCAGTGTGTCAGCGTAGAGCGCATCATAGAACAAGCCAAGTATCTGAAGCTGGACTTGTTGCTGATCCCTCTGGACGATTGGGCCAGGTATGGCTTATGTATTCAAGATATATCTATACATATACATATACCTATACCTATACCTATACCTAGGCATAGGCCTAGGCCTAAGCCTATGCCTATGCCTATGCCTATGCCTAAGCCTATACCTATGCCTATGCCTATGCCTATGCCTATGCCTGTGCCTATGCCTATACCTATGCCTATGCCTATGCCTATGCCTA
>LUCW03000743.1:0-5000 GCA_001586965.3 Sphaeroforma sirkka | reverse complement strand
TCCTCTTTATTACTTAGTTTTATTCGTGCCACAGCGGCACAGACCTGCTCACTACACTTTTGGTACTTGGGGTTGACCCATATTCCGTACTCCATCACTTGTCTGCGCGCACCCTGCGTCCGATCTGTATTATAATGAGGCGTGAACTACATTATTGCTTTGGCTTTGCTTTTGAGTGTGTGTACGAATGTGATGTATAATCTCACTGCAAGGACGGCCTGCCTGTATGGAAATTCTATACACTCACTGATGCTAAAGTCTTTTTACCCGAGGTTCTGGCCTATTTCACAGTTGGTCGTCGACTGTGTTGTACACTGTACTTTGGCTTGTTAAGTGGTTGGCATGGGGGGTTATTGCACACGATTCTTGGGCGCGCATAAGACACTTGTGATATTCTGATGCTGAAATATTACTTAGACTTAAATAATCGATTGTATACATGTATATTGGCATGATATTTATATTATATATATATATATATATATATATATATATATATATATATATATATATATATATATATATATATATATATATATATATATATATATATATATATATTATATCTCATTTCCCCTGCGACCGTGTTTGTTGTTTCCTTATTTCCCACTCATCCGTCGTTCTCTTGCGCCACAGCGACTATCTCTGCACGCGCAACACCTCTGCGCAATGTCAACCAATCATGTGTCCACTGTCCGTGCGAGTCAACAGAACACATTCGCCCGCGGGTCTCTGATTGCGTTGACCACCGCTGTCGCGTTCGGTGCGGCTTCAGGTACGCTGTCACCCCAATTGGTTTTAGTATTTGGCAAAGCGTTTGCGTGTAGTCCTGTCTTGGTTGTTTCCTGCTGGGTCTTGTGAACGGCATTGCAAACTCACGTGTTTCCGTATGGTTGTTGTTTGTTGCATGACAGGCTCCGGTACTTGATGTGTGGGTGTTTATGCACAAACATTACTATTTCAAAACCCATCACCCTCACGAACCGACCGTTTCTTTTTTTATTTGCAAACATTGACAACCCAAAACACATCACCCTCATGAACGTTCCTTTCCTTATGCGCAAACATTACTATCTCAACACACGTCTTGTCCGGTAACCCATGCTTCATCTCCACCGCATGCGTGCCTGTCTTGCAGTGTCTCTGATCAAACCAGCTCACGCCGAGGCGTCTCTTGCGGGCGAGGAGGGGGGTGTCACTGAACGCACCTTCATGGCCATCAAGTACGATGCCGTGCAGCGTGGCCTGGTATGTGCTCTGTACTCTCCACACAAAAAACCAAGTTTTTTTTTCGCGAGAGTTTGAATACGATAGTTTGTTGTATGTGGCTACAGTAGTACATATTAAGAGCTGCACGTATGCCCACACCTCCGGTGGGTGAGTTGTCGTCTTGTGGCCACATAGCATTCAGTGTATAGACATAGCGCTCAGATAAGGAAAGGTGTGCTTTGAGTGTATAGGCATAGCGATCAGATGAGGAAAGGTGTACTCTGAGTGGCCAGGGAGGTCACGAGATTGTGTGCGTAGTCCCACCTGTGGTTGAATGTATATATCATTTCATTTGCATGTCGAATGCGTGCTGGGTTCAGCTAGCACGCAAGGCCCTGCATCTAGCTTGGGTTTTAGGGTTTAAGAGTCCGTGCGATTAAGCTATGAGTCTGTGCGATATTTCGAGTATTGTTCTAAGGTTCTCTCGTATGAATTTTCTCAGGTGTGATTTGCGATTTGTGTCTATCAACAGTACGTTTTTGAACCTGAACGTTACAAATCCATCTCTGCAGTCACGATGAGGGTATGCGCTTATATTGTATTGTATGTTTGTTGCCTGTGCGTGTCATTTCTATGGGTTACTAATACATATTATTGTTTGCAAACTGGTCGTCGTATCTGGTGCTTCAAACGTATTGCACACAATGCTCAAGTCTCGTTAAACGCGTACTCTACCCGTCTTCAGATCTCCGAGATCATGGGCCGTATGGAGAAGAAGGGATACAAACTAGTCGCTCTCAAGATGGTTTGGCCTACGGAGGAGTTTGCGGGAAAGCACTATCACGACCTGAAGGAGCGCCCCTTTTTCGGAAACCTGGTGAAGTTCATGTCAAGTGGACCTGCTGTTGCTATGGTATGAGCGAGCATCGGTTATGTGTGTCGTCTATATACAGCTGTGCTTATGTTTGTGTACACAATGCGAGTGGGCGTGCCTGTATCTACAAATATTTAGAGTTTTTTTCATACGCGGCTTGTTTTAGCCGCACAGTATGATTTAACGCTACTGCACAAGCATGTTCTTCATACATGCACTGTCAGACAAACAACAATGGAACAACAATAGTCAATCTCGACTAGTGGTTCATAAACACATTGTCCACTGCATGAATGACCGGCGTGAAGACCACGCAAAAGAATATGTATGCATATATATATATATATATATATATATATATGTGTGTGTGTAGCCAGCTTTAGATGAAATAATGTTTGTGTATTTGTATCAATGCTTCGGTGATCCTACATATGTGCGGAGCCTTTTTGCTTTATCGAAACCTTTACTTGGTTTTTTAGGCTCCTACATACTATGTTTTACTAGCATGTTTGTTTGTGCACGAATCTATAATTGTACATGTCATGTATCAAATTTCTGCCTCGTGAAATACACGGATGTTGTTAAACTATTCGCGCCATCAGTCGACGTTTTAGTTTACTTGCGTTGCACAATGTTGTGGTATACAATAGTTCATACACACATATCTGGACGGTCTAATGCATATGGCAGAAACAACAGCTTACATGTGTTATTGGTGCAAAGATTTAAAGTGCGAGCTGCTGGATGTAATTTACACAGAAACACTGTATGGATCACAGTGTACGTCATAATACATAAGCGTAGATACAGATGTATGTACCAGGGGGTCGGCTTGTCTCTAACGATTGACTTCTGTCAGTACATGCCTTGTGTAGTAATCTTTTGACACTGTCGGGGCATGGCACAGATATATGTGTTTATCTGTGTCAGTATAGTGACATTGTAAATTGGTATGTCTGGTGTCTACTGACACCTGCCGTGGTGTTGCGCACGTATCGATGTGTGACCTTTAAGCACTGCAGTAGCGCTGTATGTTCATACGGCCATTCAACTGTGAGCCTCGGACTCTGTCGGTTCAGTCCGTATTATTTGTTACACATAGTGTGTTTTATTCTGATTGTATATGTATTCCTTTGATACACATAGTTTGTGGTCATCGAGGTGTGTAGTGCATTGTAAGGATATATACATTGATTCTCTGACACTATAGGTATATACATTGATCCCCTGACACATATATCTTAGTACTGCAGTCAATATATAAATGTCCCGTAACACACTTTATCTCGATGTGGTATAAACGTTAGATAATATGTGATATAAACGTTCGATAATATGTGTCATCTAGAGAGGTGGACTTCTGACACTGCACGCGTATACAACATATACAACAGGTGTGGGAAGGCCCAGGCGTCATCAAAATGGCTCGCACCATCATCGGTGCCACGGACCCGCTCAAGTCAAACCCAGGAACCATTCGCGGCGATCTAGCGACATCAGTCGGCCGTAATGTGATCCACGGAAGTGATGCCTACTCTACCGCTCAGGAAGAGGTACGGGCGTGCCGCGATTCTAGCCGAATAGCTATGTTAATCAAGCGTATATATCTATATATATATATATGTGTGTGTGTGCGTGTGTAACACAATTGTATCCCCAGATGGGCACTTGAAGTAGGCTTTTGTTGGGTTGGATGCTGGGTATAGCTGACGAGTTACGTACTTGCGATATCTCTGGAATTGACATATTTATGCAGCTACAAGGAGTGCGGATGTGTGATTGGATTGTCTAAGTGTATGCGCATTCGTATCCAGGCCAATACGCATACGTGTTTATGTACTCAGCCACATGTGCGGTATTTATTTCCACATGTGCGTACTTGTATACCTACACTGGCTATTTATATATATGTATATATATATATATTCTTGTACACATACACAATTCGTATCTTTGACCTCGCGTATCTGTATTCGCATCTCAGTGTGTATATAGACATAGCTGTGAGCGCTTTGCACCGTAGATACCATTACCAGGGTGAATCAGAACTTTAAAAAAAACCACACATGCGCATATATATATATATATATATGTGTGTGTGTGTATGTGTCTATGTATGCATGCATGTATATACGTATAGACGTATAGATGTATATATATGTATACATTCACTTCCCGAGAAAAGCTTCTATCTTCAAGATTAGCTATAGATGGCTGGATGTGGGGCATTCGAAGTGTTCATGACGTTCGAGGTCGCCCAACCGACTTTACTAATTTTCATAGCGTGTACAAGAAGTATTTATCCGAAAAACGAGAAGAAAAATGTTACAGAAGTACTGACTTTCGCCTTCACTGCAGTCACTCGAAGCTAAGCGCAAGAAATCCCCACACGGGTAGCGTATACATATTCGGATTTGAAGAGAAACCCAACCCCAAGACAAATATATTTCACTTTAATCAGTCGATATTGTCCCGATTCCAGATCGCGCTTTGGTTTTCTCCCTCTGAGATTCACGCCTGGAACCGAACGAATGAGGATTGGATCTCGTCTAACAACTAAATTGTTGACAAAGATCATTCCAAATTCGAATCTCGATGGTGGGATAAATTGCCAATAATCCTGAAAAGTGTTTTTCGTGCAAGTTAAATAAATTGGATAGCTTAATAATCGTAATTTTAAAATGTCTCTGTGTAGATGAGTAAACTGTATAGCTTCCCAATTATAAAAAACGATGGTGAATACTATTACCATGGACCAAGGTATTTTACTTACTTATTGTGGACGAGTGAAGTACCTTGGTACAACTGCTTTCAGCGAATACATCAGAGACAAATTTAATACTCGGTCAAGAGCCTGATCCACCTCCCACCAGCATGAATATTGTACAAGAATACGCATACAAAGTTGTATAAATAC
>LUCW03000742.1:0-18630 GCA_001586965.3 Sphaeroforma sirkka | reverse complement strand
TTTGTATTTTTAAATAATTTAGTACAAGCTCTTTTTCCAATATTTCCAAAGTGTTCTAAATTCACTTTGATGGCTCAATAGCCTGAGTATTTGGTATGACTCATCTACTTGGACCTATTTGAGACATTAGTAGATGTAGGATATTATAAACTAAATTTTATAATCTCGAACTACTACTTATAGATTTTGGTCCTCCATAATCTCAAAATCAATAAGTCTTTTCTTTTTTTTAACTTTTCTTCAGATGGAACTTTATTTATATCAGCTAATGTATTAACGTGACTTACGTTATTATGTCTGTTATTTACAAATTAGGCAAGTGGTCATGAACATTTAGTACTTCTAGTGAAAATTATTCAATAAAGAACAGCTAGAGGTACGCCCTGTGTGATCGAGGATATTTGGAAACTTAACAAGAGGCGGTCCCGATCATTCTTACACAAGCTACCACTGCTAAATCCTAACTGACTAAATTGTATTTTAGTTTAATATAGTTTGAAACCTAGTAATTTCCATCGAAGTTTACATATTTTTCAGTTATATAGTAGTTACAGTAGTGTACTGCTTCTAGACTGTCTGACATCGATTTACTATCCAGCAATTACTATGGCTAAGGGTACTTCTAAAGGCAAGGGAGCCGCTAGCTCTAAGCCTGCTAAGCCTGCCGAGGTTCCTGAGGTCCCTGTGGAAACACCTAGCCTGTCTGGAGTTGAGCCTGCCGAGGATACTGTTGGGGAAGCAAATTCTGAGGTTGGTACAGAGGATTATTCTGAGGATGACTCGTCGGATCCTAAAGCCTTGGAAGAAGAGGTATCTACTACCGCGGAAAGGCTCGCCAGCGTCCGTGTATCACCTAGGGTGAAGCTCAGGACCCCAGCTTGCCCCTGACCACGTGCCGTCAAATGTGGGGATAAACGTCGAAGGCTGGAAAATTCGTGGATACGAATGTCGGGGGCATTATAACTCCACATCTAAAGGACACTCCAGCACAAATCCGGCGTGAAAAGAAGTATTGGACCTGTCCGAAAATTTCGGTTTCGCCATCGATGGAGAAGCCATTCCATTCAGCTCAAATCTTGGGGCCGAAGCTGAGGGACGCCATAACTCGACAACGAGTGGCTGGATCCTCTCAATCTCGACGCCAATTGAACCGCACTGAAGCGCTCTTGGAAGGAGCTAGCGGCAGCGACAGTTGTGGACCCCTCTATCGTGTCCCACTTGGCTGATATTCTTCCTATACCGAAGAAGAAAAAAAATTCGGGCCGGGTTTCGAACCCGAGACCTACTGGTTTACCAGCCAGTATGTTTTACCACTAAGCCAATTACCACTGGCGAGAGAGATAATATTTCAAAATTTAATCTCTATAGCTCTGATGCTACCATCGACCATCCTCTTGACAAACCTAACCCTGTCAGAGGATATGATCGTATGGAACTCGATGAGGCTTACCATCCTCGTAATATCGACCCTCATTTGCCAACTAACCCTGGTAATCACGATTTTGGCAATCGCTACACCAGTACCTCGTTAGAGAGTTCCCGCTCTAATCCTGAGGATGAGGAAGTGAGAACCAGACATACTCGTCTCAGGCTATTACGCTCTGGTATGCAAGTCCTTGAGGACCGTCTATTGAATGACTCTGACCTTGACGATAGGAAAGCGGATAACATTCGCTATCTAATCGATAACAAGAGAAAGGAAATAGACACCATCTTGGCACTAACAGCCCGTAGCACTGAGCATGAGCCTCGTGAACACTTAGAACCAAGCTTTATAAAGCAGCTAGGTAACGCGCAGGCTGAGGTCGATTTCTCTACTAATGAGAGTACAGTGGAGACACTGAAGGCCTTCGACCAACTTAAGGAGTCTGCCAGCCTTAGGGATAAGCAGATGATGAATGCCTTTATTCATTTCTGTGAGCCAGGTGAATGGCGAACTATCTTGAAGCTCATGAGCCCAACTGGAAAGCCCTACCCTGGCACCAGTTGCGTGATAATATACTTAACACCTTTTTTGAAGATGCACGTGACCGTGAACTTCTAGAGTCTCATAAGTTCTTTGCGAACGATACCACTATTCGAGGTGCTCTAGCTCATATGACACATATGAATACTCGGATGGGTGGTCGTACCTATACTGGCGAATATTTATTAATTTGTCAGATGATGGAGACTCTGGGGCTAACCTCTTTAAGAAAGTCAATGATGACATCATCGCCTATGGTGATTTGCGATCTATGCCTTGGTCTGTCTTTGAGAAGATGGTACACAAGCATACCAATTCCTCTACTAGAGTACTTAGTACCACGAGCTACACCCAGCCCACTAAGCGAAACGCAGTGAGACTAATACTGCGCGTAGTACTAAGAAACCTCGCACTACTACTGGAGGGGTACTGGCTCTACTTCTACCGAACCGAAGGTGATAAGAAGGTGAGAGCGCCTTGCAAGAAGTGTGGTTACAACCTCACAAAACGTAATGGCAAGTGGAATGGTAGACACGACCCTGTTAAGTGTGCACCAGGCAAGCCAGATTTTGGACACTATATGAAAGAGTGTGCTACTTGCAAGGGTACTAACGGTTGGCACAAAGAGGATTGCAAGGACTTACCAGACGTCCAAGTTAAGCACTGACAGTACCATATGTGCGCACTAGAGCAAGATTATGAGAAAATGTTCAATAAAATCTATACCAAAGGAGATGAACGTATCTTTCAAACAGTTTTCGTAAATGGAGAAAAAGTTATGGCACTATTTGATCCAGGGGCTGAAGTCTCTGCTATCTCATGCCGAGTAGCCTACGCTACAGATATGGCTGTCCATAACGAAACAACTGATTTAATCTTGGGAAATGGCAAAGTTACTACTTGCGAACAAGCCATTGACTATGCACACATAATGCTGTCAGATAGAAGAGAGTGTGAAGACTCACCTAATCGTTACTGACATGTCTCAGAAATACGATTTAATTATAGGTATGACTGATCTTCTCAGTTTAGGTATAACACTCACTGGTCTGCCTAATGGGCTGGACCCGAATAAAGATCAGTCAGATGATAATATGTTAAAGATACCTAAACCTCCGGAAGGTGAAGCAAAGGATATGATTCCGCACTTCACCGATATAATTATGGACTTAATTATACAAAACAGGAAGATTGCAATAACTGACTGGTGTATGTTTAAGTTCTCTAATGGGTACGTTAGACTTGACTTAACAAACGTCGACTTCTCTAAGTTAAAGTGTCCTTCACATAACTACGTGAGTTGGAGACACAAAGACGTTGTCAAAACCCAAATCGAAGATTGGTTAAAACAGGGTCTAATTGAAATCAATTATGATGCAACCCCAGTTAACTTAGCTCTCTTAGCGGTCGATCAATATAAATCTGATGGAACGTTTAGTAAAACAAGAGTAGTACTAGACCTGTCGCCAATCAACAAACTAATTCCGCAACATAGTTTTCCCTTACCTAAGATAAGCGAGATACTACGCAAAATGGAGGTGCGACTATCTTTTCCAAGATAGACTTAAAAAGCTGCATTCCATCAACTACAAATATATCAGCCTCATAGGAAATACTTTTCCTTTACTTGGCAAGGTAAGAAGTACCAGTTTAAAGGTGCACCTGAAGGCTTACACATGTTACCTTCTTTCTTCCAACAAGTTATGATGGAACTATTTGCGGACCTGTCGTATAACGTATCAGTCTATTTAGATGATATAGTTATCTTTACAAAGACAGCACATGAACATGCTAAACTCGTTAAAGAAGTCTTAAAGCGACTTAATCATGCTAAACTTAAGATTAACGAAGACAAGTGTTCTTTTGCTAAAGATACTATACACTTACTTGGCTACAAAGTATCTGCAGCAGGGGTAGAAATTGATCCTGGCAAGAAACAGTTTCTGTTGGATTTATCAACACCAATTACTGGAAGAGATGTGAACTCTGTGTGTGGGTTTGTTAACTTCTTCTCGGATTCGGTACCGCATCTTTCTCATTACTTAAAGCCTTTCAGTCACCTACGGCTGCACAAAGGACCTTTGGGAAAGCTTTGGACTAAAGAATGTGATGATGCATTTAAACTAGTCAAAAGTAAAGTAATGGACGCACCCATCATGCAGTACCCTGTGGATGGTGTCCCATTCAAAGTAGCAACCGACGCTTCAGATCGAGCGGTAGGTGGAGTGCTTTACCAAACGATAAATGGTAAACCGCGCTACATACAATTCTTTAGCAAGAGTTATAATAAGAGTCAACGGAATTACCCTACCGTTAAACAAGAGCTCCTTGCTATAGTTACTGCGCTAAGACAGTTTAAAGACTACCTTTATGGAAGTTACTTTACTGTCGCCTGTGATCAAAGTCTTTAACATACTTAAAGATATGAACCCTGATTCACAGTTGGTGAGCCGCTGGCATGACATTATTGCCAAGTTCGCTTTTAATATAACACACATTCCAGGAATACATAACCATCTTCCTGACATGCTCTCTCGACTTGTGCCCGACTACCAGAAAACAGTCAAAGAGTTATTAGCAACCGATTGGATGCTAAATAAGAAATGGTTTAACCTCGCTCAATCACGATGGGGTCCATTTACTGTTGATTTGTTTGCCGCAGAACATAACAAACAGGTTTCTGAATATAGGTCGTTGACTCATCCTAAAGGTGATGCATTTCAGCTTGACTTATCAAAGCATAATGCGTGGGCTAACCCACCTTGTCAACTTATCGCACAGTTGTTAAATTATGTTAATATTACTAAATCTACCATTACGCTGTGTTGTCCCTTACGTAACTCCGACCCATGGATACGTGATTTAATTAATATGATTCAAGACGAACCTATTTATGTCGACCGTGAAACCGACACGTTCTTGTATCAGGGATCCTATTCTATTAAGAAGACGCCTTGGAAACACACCATTGTTTGTCGCATCGGTCCTGCAGGTACCACTAAGTGGAAACCCTCAACCGAATTCTTAGCTAAACTAGAGGAGTCTAAAGAGTTTGAACAAAAGCTCAAGACTCGTACAACACATGCACCCAACAAGATTGCAGTCGAGGTAATGCCGATTGAAACGGCATTAGATCGTAAAACATGGAACTAGCTAAGGCCATGGATCAAAGACTCAAAACTCTAAGAGAACCTGAAGCTCACTCAACTACTTAAAGCGCTGCTTAAAGAACAGCCAGGAGTGGCGAAACAACTGAAGAAGATACTTCAACAATCCAATGTTGTCAATTATGTATCTCAGGACTCTACCCCTCCTGATACTGAGGTTGCCCTTTCCAACAGGACTATGGTTCATCCAGCCAGCGTTACGCAGAATCTGACTGACTTAGAGGAGCTCGAAAGTAGAGTTAAAATTATACATAATTTAACGCATCGAGCATATGAGCATACTTATAAAATGGCTATTCGTGCAGGGCTTGATCACCCGGCGCTGAAAGAAACCATACGTGAAGTATACCGACGCTGTACTGATTGTGAAAAGAACCAGATCAAGCGATACGGTTGGGCACCCCTAAAAGTGTGACAGAAGACCAACCGATGCGCCGAGTCATAGTCGATTTGGTTAAACTCCGCGATCAAAGCATACTGGCGATGTATATATCTGTCATTTCTTATGTGTGGCTTCGGGCTATAACTTGCTTTATGCAATACCGAACAAACGTCCACAAACAGTGGCAGAATTATGCTATCACGTCTTTAATGACTTCGGTTTCCCCGAGTACTATGTTCTGATAACGGTAGTGAGTTTTGTACCGACGTAATGGAGGCACTTATACTCGTATCAGGCATGACCCATAGGCGTGGTGTTCCTTACAAACCTCAAACGCAGGGTGCAAATGAGACACGTCATAGAGAACTTAAGAAACTCTTGCGTACCGCACTAGACGACGTTGAGGATATGTGGCCTTATCATTTGAAATGGGTTCAGACTCAAATGAATAACTGCATGAATCCTCAAACTGGAACACTCCCGTTTCACTATTTCTTTGGCCGCTATAGTGAATTACAAGCAACGTTTGATAAAACTGCGCCCGAAAACACGCTACCCCGTGGCTTCAAAGATCGAGCATATGCAGAACGTTGTTTACCCCTGTTTACTCGAGCACAAGAATCGCGTCCTACTTAAAGCGTATGACCGATGGAATAACACTAAGAACATTGTTCAGTTCAAAGTCGGCGATTACGTTAACATTATAAATCGAAACGCCAACGTTACCGAACTCTCTTCTAAGACGATAGGACCTTTTGTTATTTCCTACCATGATGAGAAGAGTGATACTTACGAAGTGAATAACATTGATGGTACTAGCGCAACCAATCTAGGCACTCACCGTATCCCTACCTCCGAACTCTCATTCGCTCGCTCATTTGATTCTGATGTACCAGTTATGGGTCACAAGTCAAAGATATAATTGACAAAACATCCGAAGACGGTTACACTTACTACAAGACCCGTTTCATGGATGGGACAGTAGCTTGGCTAACCTCCGATGCATTTCGTGAATCTCGCGACTTTCTTCGTATCTTTAATAAGAAATGGAATAAGCGTTTACATAAGAACACACGAGATAAACGAAAAGGGTTTCCTCAGGTGACTACAAACCCTGACGGATCTGAAATTCCCTATTTGCCACCTACTTCCTACGTGACTAAACTTTCTGATCTGCTTACCAACAGTGCAGAAAATTGTTCAAACTTACTTACTAATGAAGAACAGCCTTTGGCTAATACCTTACCAAATAATAAACGTAAGGCGCCTACATCGGAAATGGTTACTGGACCAAATACTAAACGACATAGAGTACAACATGAGTCTTGAACTCGTACATATAGGCACATACTTACTCGATAAGTCATGACCGAAACCGTTTTTACTTTGGTTTTCGCTTTACCAACTAGATCGTATCTTAACGTACGTTCGTAGTTCTAAAAGCTACTGGGGGGCTATGTAGAAATACGGCCTCCGGTCAGTCTAAAATATCAAGATCAATTGAGATAATACATTGGTTTTATTTGTATTTTTTAATAATTAGTACAAGCTCTTTTTCCAATATTTCCAAAGTGTTCTAAATTCACTTTGATGGCTCCAATAGCCTGAGTATTTGGTATGACTCATCTACTTGGACCTATTTGAGACATTAGTAGATGTAGGATATTATAAACTAAATTTTATAATCTCGAACTACTACTTATTGATTTTGGTCCTCCCGCCAATCTCAAAAATCCAATAAGTCTTTTTCTTTTTTTAACTTTTCTTCAGATGGAACTTTATTTATATCAGCTAATGTATTAACGTGACTTACGTTATTATGTCTATTTACAAATTAGGCAAGTGGTCATGAACATTTAGTACTTCTAGTGAAAATTATTCATTCAATAAAGAACAGCTAGAGGTACACCCTGTGTGATCGAGGATATTTAGGCTCTTAACAAGAGGCGGTCCCGATCATTCTTACACAAGCTACCACTGCTAAATCCTAACTGACTAAATTGTATTTTAGTTTAATATAGTTTGAAACCTAGTAATTTCCATCGAAGTTTACAAAGATATGAACCCTGATTCACAGTTGGTGAGCCGCTGGCATGACATTATTGCCAAGTTCGCTTTTAATATAACACACATACCAGGAATACATAACCATCTTCCTGACATGCTCTCTCGACTTGTGCCCGACTACCAGAAAACAGTCAAGGAGTTATTAGCAACCGATTGGATGCTAAATAAGAAATGATTTAACCTCGCTCAATCACGATGGGGTCCATTTACTGTTGATATGTTCGCCGCAGAACATAACAAACAAGTTTCCGAATATAGGTCGTTGACTCATCCTAAAGGTGATGCATTTCAGCTTGACTTATCAAAGCATAATGCGTGGGCTAACCCACCTTGTCAACTTATCGCACAGTTGTTTGATTATGTTAATATTACTAAATCTACCATTACGCTGTGTTGTCCCTTACGTAACTCCGACCCATGGATACGTGATTTAATTAATATGATTCAAGACGAACCTATTTATGTCGACCGTGAAACCGACACGTTCTTGTATCAGGGATCCTATTCTATTAAGAAGACGCCTTGGAAACACACCATTGTTTGTCGCATCGGTCCTGCAGGTACCACTAAGTGGAAACCCTCAACCGAATTCTTAGCTAAACTAGAGGAGTCTAAAGAGTTTGAACAAAAGCTCAAGACTCGTACAACACATGCACCCAACAAGATTGCAGTCGAGGTAATGCCGATTGAAATGGCATTAGATCGTAAAAACATGGAACTAGCTAAGGCCATGGATCAAAGACTCAAAACTCTAAGAGAACCTGAAGCTCGCACTCGACTACTTAAAGCGCTGCTTAAAGAACAGCCAGGAGTTGCGAAACAACTGAAGAAGATACTTCAACAATCCAATGTTGTCAATTATGTATCTCAGGACTCTACCCCTCCTGATACTGAGGTTGCCCTTTCCAACAGGACTATGGTTCATCCAGCCAGCGTTACTCAGAATCTGACTGACTTAGAGGAGCTCGAAAGTAGAGTTAAAATTATACATAATTTAACGCATCGAGCATATGAGCATATTTATAAAATGGCTATTCGTGCAGGGCTTGATCACCCGGCGCTGAAAGAAACCATACGTGAAGTATACCGACGCTATACTGATTGTGAAAAGAACCAGATCAAGCGATACGGTTAGGCACCCCTAAAAAGTATGACAGAAGACCAACCGATGCGCCGAGTCATAGTCGATTTGGTTAAACTCCCACGATCCAAGCATACTGGCGATGTATATATCTGTCATTTCTTATGTGTGGCTTCGGGCTATAACTTGCTTTATGCAATGCCGAACAAACGTCCACAAACAGTGGCAGAATTATGCTATCACGTCTTTAATGACTTCGGTTTCCCCGAGTACTATGTTCTGATAACGGTAGTGAGTTTTGTACCGACGTAATGGAGGCACTTATACTCGTATCAGGCATGACCCATAGGCGTGGTGTTCCTTACAAACCTCAAACGCAGGGTGCAAATGAGACACGTCATAGAGAACTTAAGAAACTCTTGCGTACCGCACTAGACGACGTTGAGGATATGTGGCCTTATCATTTGAAATGGGTTCAGACTCAAATGAATAACTGCATTTGAATCCTCAAACTGGAACACTCCGTTTCACTATTTCTTTGGCCGCTATAGTGAATTACAAGCAACGTTTGATAAAACTGCGCCCGAGAAACACGCTACCCCGTGGCTACAAAAGATCGAGTATATGCAGAACGTTATTTACCCCTGTTTACTCGAGCACAAGAATCGCGTCCTACTTAAAGCGTATGACCGATGGAATAACACTAAGAACATTGTTCAATTCAAAGTTGGCGATTATATTAACATTATAAATCGCAATGCCAACGTTACCGAACTCTCTTCTAAGACGATAGGACCTTTTGTTATTTCCTACCATGATGAGAAGAGTGATACTTACGAAGTGAATAACATTGATGGTACTAGCGCAACTAATCTAGGCACTCACCGTATCCCTACCTCCGAACTCTCATTCGCTCGCTCATTTGATACTGATGTACCAGTTATGGAGTCACAAGTCAAAGATATAATTGACAAAACATCCGAAGACGGTTACACTCACTACAAGACCCGTTTCATGGATGGGACAGTAGCTTGGCTAACCTCCGATGCATTTCGTGAATCTCGCGACTTTCTTCGTATCTTTAATAAGAAATGGAATAAGCGTTTACGTAAAAACACACGAGATACACGAAAAGGGTTTCCTCAGGTGACTACAAACCCTGACGGATCTGAAATTCCCTATTTGCCACCTACTTCCTACGTGACTAAACTTTCTGATCTGCTTACCAACAGTGTAGAAAATTGTTCAAACTTACTTACTAATGAAGAACAGCCTTTGGCTATTACCTTACCAAATAATAAACGTAAGGCGCCTACATCGGGAATGGCTACTGGACCAAATACTAAACGACATAGAGTACAACATGAGTCTTGAACTCGTACATATAGGCACATACTTACTCGATAAGTCATGACCGAAACCGTTTTTACTTTGGTTTTCGCTTTACCAACTAGATCGTATCTCAACGTACGTTCGTAGTTCTAAACGCTACTGGGGGCTATGTAGAAATACGGCCTCCGGTCAGTCTAAAATATCAAGATCAATTGAGACAATACATTGGTTTTTATTTGTATTATAAATAATTTAGTACAAGCTCTTTTTCCAATATTTCCAAAGTGGTTGTATATATATATATATATATATATATATATATATATATATATATATATATATATATATATATATATATATATATATATATATATATATATATATATATATATATATATATATATATATGTATGTATATAAACATATACATTTACATATACACATATACTCATACATATGCATATATAAATACAATACATAATATATACATATATATATATATATATATATATATATATATATATAGAGTTTACACGATCGCACACATACACACACGCACAAACACACACACACACACACACACACACACATACATATTGCATACATATTACATACATACATACATGCACAGACACACGCACACAAGGACACTCGCACACACACAAATACTTATCGTCATATCCACAGGTTTAATCCACACTTCGATTTGATTCAATCTGCTGTCGTTGTGCTCTCATTAAATTCGACAGGCATCGTTTTCAGATTGTCTCATCCCTGTAAAAGAGTATCGTTAGACATAGCACAGAACATGATATCTAAGTGCTGAAGCTGTGTGCATTTTTTTGGACTTTTACATACCTAGCATGTATTTTTATTTTTGTTATATCCATCCACACAAGATTTTGTAGATGTGTGAGTCGGGTGTCAGTTGGCACACTCGCCGGCATTTTGAACCTGATAAAAATAGAAAAAATATTTTTTATTTTTGAACCTGATAAAAATAGAAAAATTATTTTTTATTTTTTGCGTCATCAAAAAAAAATTACAGCACTGGAAAGTCACTAAATGTACATACGAAAGTCTTTGAATCTACTTTTATTTTTTTTGTTTGAAAAGTCTGAGAAAGGAATTGAAAATGACATTTAGCGATTTTTAATTGGGCATTTAGAAAACGTACCCTTAAATCTGTATGTACATTTAGTGACTTTTCCATGTAGACCATGTACATTTAGAGTATTTCTTCAACTAATTTCTTTTTAAAAGATTGTCAACTAGTGTAGATGACAGAATACAGAGGTAGCAGGGGTTTTTCCATCCCCACCACGACTCGAATTTGTACCCTCTGTAGACTCGTGAGACTTGTCAAGATAGCATGCGTGGTTGTCTGCGAATAAAATTACAAACGATCTCGAATTGACAATTGTATCACCGTAGTATTTCATGAGAGGATTCAACTTTGCTCATATGCCAGGGTGTCGCTGACACGTACTGATGTATATATTTCAGCATCTATCTGTCTTATGGTTTGAGTGCCGTATACTCGAAATCGAGACTTGTTCTCACACATAGGTGATACAGGAACTCTAATTGGACGGGTTTACCGGTCGAGCTTCGAGAAATTCCACATGAACTGCCACTGCCGGTAGAGATACTTTATCTTAACGTTTCTGACGTTTCTGACGGGATTATTTAGCCAGATGCAGTCTCTCCTACAAGAAGCACATACGCACTATGAACTTTCTCTATGTATTAGATTTGGCATGAAGTGCCACTGTAGGTAGAGGTGCCTTTCTTTAAGGTCACTGCTGTGACCAGATTATTTAGTCAGGTGCAGTATCTCCTACAAAAGGCATGTACACAACGTGAACTTTCTCTATGTATTAAATTTGGTAAGGATTCTCAGGAAGTAGAGGTGCCTTGTTTATAGGTTACCGGTGCTTCTGCAGTGAGTAGCGAGTCTAGCCAAGTGCATACACGATAGCAATATGGTGGTCGACTAAACAGGGTAAACGGATACGGTATCACCACATGCAAATTAATTAACTCCGATATCGCTTTCAGCTATTGTAAAATCACCGACAACATCGTTTTGTCGCTCAGTACTTGTAGGCTTGAATCTTAGGGAATTTTGACACGTCTTGGAAAAATGTCACGACTTCTTGCGTATCCCAAGCAATGTGACGAAAATTGCTATAATATTCAGCGCCAGATAATGCCAAATATTATACTTCAGCATATTAATTTCGTGGAGAACTAGATTTTGACTTGTGCTGGGTGCAAACATTTGCTTTATTTTTTCCTCTTACAAGTCCCCTGTGGACGCAAATACTTTCAAATATATTTAAGCTACATAGCATTGTGGCGTCATGACGCAAGGCGCAATTCTGTTTTAGGATTTGCTCCAGTACATGGTACATATGCAGAAGTTTAAGCTAGAGCTGTGCACAGTGTGTTTCACTGGACGCCTTCGCTTCATTTTCACTTGGCGCATTAAATTTGGTTCCGACTGGCTGTGAACTTTTTTCTTTAATGAAAAGTATTGTTCTCAGATATTAAAGTATCTTAAAGTGTTTTACGTTTCAAGTGAAAAGTTGTGATTCTTTTTATTCGAGTGCCTGCTTTTATATGCCTTGGTCTCGTAATCCTTGAGCCATTAAAAACAATCTCTTAAGGTGAAAAAAGTTCTCACTTAATCTATGATACAATCCAAAGACAGCATCGCTACGTCTTCAACTGATCGTGGCTTCTATTGTAATTGTTGGCCTTATACGTTTAGATTGTACTCCTCCGATTTAGGGATGCTCTTATGCCCATCAGATTTCCATACTCCCGGCACTTCGGCTCCGAGATTAATTCTCATCTGTAATATTTCTGTTCCCCTCCCTGAGTTTAGATTCTCTCTTTGGTTGATGATGGGATAAAGCTTGTTGAGCCTAGGGTGTTTGACTGTAGTTTTATGCTTGGTAAACAATCCTGGTTTACTGTGATCAATAAAAAAGTCAGATATATATCCAGCATCCACTTCATATTGCTCAAGTAGAGTACCAATGTAATAGCAAGTAAGAAAAGCATGACACTCTGGAGTGATCCTGCATGTGTGCGGATGTAGGCACAATCGCAATATATGTGACAAACGTATTTACAGACATATCTTCATTAACAAATCTCAGCAATTTCAAATAATTGTATATACACAGGTAACCACAGTATTGTGCGACGTCCTGCAAATCATTCATCTCTAGTGCTAACGCATGGTAAACTTAGTGTATTCTTTGAAGAGCTCGGGTAAACATACGGTGGGGAATGTGATATGTATTTTGTCTGGGAAGTATCAGTACTAAGGCGCAATATTGACTAACAATAGTGCATATTATTTGATAAATTAAATCTCGCGCTCAATAATGCACAATAAAACATTCGATACAGATGAGTTCAGATAAGTTTATATACGATTGATAATGTAAATATTACGCTGATCGATGTGATAACTATTCTGCTTGTGTAGTTATCAGCAATAATACACGATCTTGACAAGAAGTTCTTCATATTCTCTAGGATTCTAACTAAAATAAAAAAAGCCGCTACCGGAATTCGGGCAAAAAAAAAACATCCTAAACTAGAAACCGGTATAAAGATCTAAAGGTTCAGCTGAAATCTTGTTTCTACCAAGAGCTAAAGTTTTACACAGAAGCACATGCTAAATCCGTTAAAGCTGTAGCAGCACAAACATGAGTAGCTAAAGCTCCTAAGACTGATGCTAAGAAAGCAAAGTCGAGTACAGTCAAGACTTATACAGTCGCAGGCTTCTGGTTTCTAGTTTAGAATGCGCTGTACCCAGGTTCCGGTATTAGCGGGTAGAAGCATTTCGTGCTCCGTTGTCCTTAACGTCTGATTCTGACGCCCAGCTGTGCCGTGAAGCACGGAATTTAGAACTCTAAAGCTCTAATTCAGTCCTTGACTGTACTTGAGGTTGCACCTCGCTTGGAGACATCCGTAAGCCTTAGGCTCTCTACTTCCCCTCCTCAGGGGATTTATCCATCACTGGATTAAGTGCTGTAGAAGTACCTGTTGTCTTAGCAACTTGCGATGTTAATGCAACATCTGGTGCCGTAGAAGCACCTGTTACTTTAGTAACCTCTGCTTTTTAAGAAGCACTTGCTTTTTGAGGAGCGTCTTTTGTCTTTTAGAATTTAAAAAAATCGAATGCTTGATTCGCTTTGGCGCGTGTGCTGCCGGAAGCTTTGCTTGCTTCTTCTTGTCGGTCTGTCTCTTAGGAGGCATGCTTTAAAATGAAGAAGCTCAGGACGAGTCCCTCGCCTTTGTACTATTTCTGATATTTGAATATTCTTAGTCTAATATGAGATTTACCTAGTGTACTAATACAGTATAGCAAATGAAGTTAATTCTAAAATCTCGTGTAAGTGCAATTTGTAAATCGGCACGTAAGTGCTTATGTATTATAGCAGCTTTATTCATATGGTTCAATTATAAAATTCGTCTACGTAAGTAGCAATTATAATATCGCACCTTAGTGCTCTATTTATAAATGACAGCTTTAAAGCCACAAATAAATTAACACGTAAATGCAAATTTATCAATTTGACACTTCTGAAAGGGTTTGTATCAATGTACTAATATATTGACTTAGATTCTAAAATCTATAGCATTTCTCAAATTGCGTTTCTATTTACTAGTTACTTCAAAGTAACTAGTAAACATCTGAGGCCTTAATCAAGGGACACCCGACTTTTATACGCCGCCGAGTCCCAGCCTTCATCGATATTATATTAAGGATTCTTAGAAAACTAATATTCAATCTTTCAGTCAAATGTACGGTTGGTAATTTTGGTTTAAAATAACTTTTTTTTAGATATAATAATTTTTATCAATAGGATCATCCAATTGATATTTTTAGAATTGAATTTAAATGGTTACTTTCGAAAGAAGAAAAATAAGAATAAAATTAGACAGTCCGTCCCCAGGTGTGGTAAGGCCCTAGAGGGGGTTGGCTTGAGGTTGGTGTTATTAATAATTAAATATCTTAGTTTGTAAAAACTAACTTTATTAGTTATTAGTTTATAAATAACTTTCAACCTTTATACGAAGAGTCATCTCGTATAGTTTATATTAAGGGGAAACCTTTTATCTTTTAAGAAAGGTATCATATTATATATAACTGAAGTTATATATAATTCATGTAATAGTAACAATACATGGTAAAAACCTTTATATAAGACAACACTAGATTTATTAGATAGTAATATCTCTAATACAATATTGTATATGACTTTACTCTAGGGCCTGTTATGATATCACATATACCGTAGAAATCGTGGCACTCCTGTATTTGCTGAAGGAGGTCGGCGCCAATGTTAGGCAGTTTCAGGCCTATCAGGTTGCGTCGGATCAGTTGTTGGATACAGGCAAGGTGGCTGATGGTAAATTTGTGGCCACCGGGGCAGACAGGGCATAGACAGCGGTCAGTGCGGTTGTCGAGCAATGTGAACATGTATGTATTTGTTACAATCATAACATAAGAGCCGGATTGGTGTATATGTAGCTCAAAGCAGTGGTTGAAGCTGTAGTGTCTGGTTTCGTCCCGATTGGAGGTTGGCGGTTTGCCCATGACCAGTTGGCAGTAGTATTGGTGCTGGGCCATTGCCGCAATTTTCTTGTTAGATCAGCGTTTGGTTGAGTTCTTCCTAATGTCGTCACAGCGTCGGCGGAGGGCTACATAGTCGGGTTGTGGTGTAGTACGCCCACCCGTGGTTTTATATACAGTTGGGCATAGATAGTGTACGGGAAGTGCAGTGATGGTTTGTTGTGGGCCCAGGCGGGTTGCGTCAAAGAGGTGAGTGGGTTTTCATTGTGCTGGCCATTGAGTCGAGTTGTTTGATGTTTGGGAAACCTTGGGTATTTAGTGCCCGTGATGGTGGCTGCTGCTTGGATGAGTGCTGAGTTATAGCGCTTGAACAGGAGGCTTAGCGCATCCTTCCATATAGGAGCCCAGGCAAAGATGGGTTTAGCCGTGGGAACCCTAAAACAGCAGCAACCGGTTGTGGTTCATGAGAGCCATAAGCGCGGAAGGAGGTGATATCCAGGGACAATGCTGCAACCAGGGATTATATATGTCTGGCGAGGTTGATCCTTGGTATTCCGTGGGAGAGTGGGAACCCATACCGGTATTGGAGAGTTTAGGCTTGTCATGTGTGGTGTCATCTGTTCGGGGGGAGGTGACATGTGTTTCAAAGGGCGTCTGCAAGCGTCGGTGTGATAAGCTCATTATTTATACGGAGAGTTGGCCCAGCGTGTCTCAAGTCGGTCGATCGTACTCAGGGTTTGATGACACCTAGTTTGAGGCCAGATTTGCGTCCTTAAGCACCAATTTCCTTTAAGAAGGGCTAGAGCGAAACCAGTTGTGGGGCTTGGATTCGTCTGCTGTCTACAAGTAAATTAAAGCGACAGATGATCTTAGCCGGAATCATGCTAGCGCGACACCAAGGAATTGTAAAACAGATATATGGAATCCCTGGTTGCAGCATTGTTACTGGGTTTTCAAAAATGACAAGTATGTACGTTTTAGGGTTTAGGGTTTTTAAAATCAGGATTCCATATGTCTGGCGAGTTTGATACCTGGTACTCCGTGAGAGAGAGTGGGAACCCCAGATATTTGACATGCGGCTGACAAAAAGCCCAAAGCAGCGACTGCTACACCGAGCCTAAGGAAAAATAGATTGTGCATATGATACTTTCCATCAAACATAACTGTTCAAAGCCGCTATTTCGCCATGCGACAACGCTGACGAAGAAGTGCAAGCGGTGCACTGTAGGTTTCGTTATGCAGGGCGTAAGGGCACGTGCCCTGTTGTAAATTCAGTTGCGGACACTTACTACCCTAAAACCTTAAACCCAAAGCCCTTAACCCTAAATCAAACCCTTAATCTCAAAATCAAATCCCATCTCTCCTCCATGCATCTAGCTTTCGGATAAAAAAAATATTTGACGGTATTTATCTGCTACTGACCCTATTTTTAACTTGAAAAGTACAGGCTCTATTTTGAAGAAGTAAAATTTCAAGGCACTCCACATTTGGTGCCCACTAACAAGTTGAAAGGTCCGCACGGGGGTACTAAATTAGATTCTGATTTGTCTCGCGTTTTATTTCCTATGTATACCACAAGCCCAAGGTTCACGAGACCTAAAAGCAGTAAATATGAATACATAAAACTACGGAATTCGGTTGATTTTAAAATTTTTGTAGAAAAAAACATAAAATAAAAAAATATACAAAACTGCTGGAAATCAAAATGTGATGATTTTCTTTAGATGGGATGTCGATAACATCATGTCGGGACGCTGCAAGTTTGCTCATATTTAACCATATTATAACCAACACATATGTACTTGCCACAGCCGTTCTAGTCACATAGTCCTATACGTAGCTAAATTTGTTACAGTTTTGCATATATGTGTATGAGTGCTTCGAATAATTCTGTTTAGATATAAAGAACTTTAGAATCCTGTTTGATACTGCCGAATTCGTAGCTGGGATATTCACACAAGTATTCACATTGTGTGATGCACAGGACACATTATCCTTGGATCCTGACTGCTCCTATGACAGAACAACTAGACAATACAGACGGCTTCGAAGAGCAAAATTCACTCTCAGTGAGCAGGTTTGTTGAGGGGGGAACCCATAGTATTGCGTTGTGTGGAGGTGCGAGAAATAGCCTTCCTGTCGGTGTCAATGGTGTGCCATTGAAGCCTTCTGATAGTAGTCGCGTTGATTTACAACCGCACGCAGAGGTCGAGGAGGATAATATCACTCATAGTCAGGAATCTGATGTTGTCGGAGAAGATCAGGATCGTGACACAGTACGAGGTAACCAGTCAAGGATTAAGAAACGCCCACATGCATCGTCCGACGGGGTGTTAGACCGGCCTACTGGCAGCTGTTTAATAAATCAGAGCAAGGATGACTACACACAGATAAGAGCCACACCGGCCAGCAGATGGGGACTTGAGAAGCCATTAGAGGTCGATGGTGACGTTGACATAGGTAGTGTTGATTACTACATAACTCCGAATTTCATCTGCGGTACTTCCACAAAGCACCACAGCACCGGCTCAGACTGTGGCACTGGCACATATATATTAGGTGTTGAGCTCAAAGCGGAATATACCACCGCCAGTATGAGTACAGACGCAGACTCACGCACTGGACAGGATATGACCACTACTACCACAACAACGGACGCACATAACAACAAGGCCAAAACCACAGCTGGCACAAACACAACCAAAGCCACTGCATCAGAACCTACCACTACATCGAGATTGACAGTGAATACTGTGACGGGCCATCTTACCTCCACTCAGCCAAACACAGCCCCATTCGACGACGTGAGGAGGTCGCCTGCCAGCGCTGCAAAGGCAGCCGATGGTACGATACAGAATAGGAAGAGTCACATAAGTAGTGTACCTTTGCAAGGTAGTGAGACAGCGTCAACGGAAACAAATATGACTACACAATCAGATCAAAGACAAACTGGTCTAAGATTAAACCGTTGGTCGTCTGAAGGGCGGGCAATAGGTGCCGGAATGATAGTAGAGGAGGATGCGGAGAAAGAAC
>LUCW03000741.1:30000-49858 GCA_001586965.3 Sphaeroforma sirkka | reverse complement strand
ATATGTAGATTGATGTATTGATGTATAAATCTATGTAATGAAGTAGTTGTATTTTTGTTGTTTCTGTAGAGCACATATCGGCCGTGTAGTTGAAATTATTGATTTAGACATCCCATTTATAATTTCAGGCAAACAAAGACTGTGTTTTTATTTTACTTACGTATACATATTAGGATTTTGTCATTTTGGATCACCATTATGGATAGTCGTGATGTTTCAAATATTTTGTTTTTTATTTCGAAAATAGGTATTTGTATCTGTGTATTTACTATTTAGGACTTTTATTAGCCTTCGTCATTTTTATAGCCGGTTTAGGTGTGGAAAAATATTCTTCCTGACAGTCTGACTTATCTCTGATCAGAGTTCAGAGTCAGACTGCAGACACTGAGAAGTCTGAATCTGACACAGTGACAGATAATGATGCATTTTAAAAAAAAAAAAACTATCAGCCTTCTGAATTATACATTCTTGAACAGTTTTTTTAATTTGTTGGTCTGTGGCCTGTGGGCCTGTGGCATCGCACACATCCCGTGACTAAATAGAGGCAAAGCGTTTAACCGGCAAGCCAAATAAGCTTGCTTTAGACCAATCAAATGGATAGATTTAACTGATAAACGCCGTACATGTAATACATATAAGACGAATTTATTTACGAAAGAGTGGGTACTGGGGACTGGGGAGGTTAAAATCTTAAATAAAAATGTGGGGAAAGGTGCCGGTCCGGGAAACAAACAAAACTATAGAAAAAGCGTCCGTGATATTTTAACAGCACCATTATTGCCTCAGTGTATCAATAAAACATTATAACATAAACATGCCTTTTGATTTGGGTAGCTTGATCTCGGCCGGTGGCCGTGTACGTATAGGCGGGCACACCACCGAAGAGTTGATGTCCACGGGTGCTGCGCACATCGTCGGATCGGATGGCACTACAGAGGGTGGGTCGTCTGATGTGGTGCAACAGTCGGATTTGACGGGAAACAAGAAGTCTTTGTTCATTGGAATTAACTATTTTGGAACCAAATCAGAGCTGAAAGGTACGTATGTATGGTTTAATATTTTATTACAATGCGTAGAAGTTATGGTGGGCCTTCGTGTTGATGTTTCTAGTCTGTCTTAGTGGACTCGCCAGTGTTCTTTCTCGCTGCTATCACAGTGTATTTGCTGTATACTTTATCCTAACTATAATCCTTTATCCATATTTTCATCGCCCGAAGGCCCCCCCTTTTTTTTATAGTGTCGGAGTTCTCAAGTGATAGGCGTGCTATATTTTAATCGTGTACACAGGCTGCATAAACGATGTCAAGAACCTGCGCGAGTTCGTGATCGATATAATGCAATTCCCAGACGACAAGGATCATATGCGCGTTCTAATTGACGACGGAAATGGTGATGCTATGCCCACAAGAGATGCGATTATGAAGCATATGAACTGGTATTTTTTTATACAAAAGATACGTACAGTTTGGTCCTTTAGCCATGATGACGAACGCTTTCGCTTCACCTTGCGGCAGTTGATAAGCGTAGTCTTCTAATTGGCTCATGACAATTCACACGTGAGCAAGAGTATATTGTATCAGAACGCACTACTTTTGGTATACTGCTCGATAGCGTATTTTTTTCGTACATCCAGGGTTTAGACATTTAAGATGTGGGTCATTTAAGGCATACGGAGGTATTGAAGTCTTTAAATTCGGGCACCTTACATTTCAGGCTTGTCGCGGGTGCGCAAAAAGGAGATTCGCTCTTCTTCCATTACAGTGGCCACGGCGGCACAAGCAAGGTATGCGAATGGTCTTAGCATGAGGAGTACGAGAGAATAACAAACGTAATATATTTGTGTGTCGTCAAAGTACGTACGCGAATGTTTTTAACATGAGAATTACGAGAGACAAGCAAATGTATTATATTTGTTGCCATCAAGGTACATATGCGAATGTTTTTAACATGAGATGTACGAGAGACTAACAAACGTATTATATTTTTATGTCGTCAAGATACATATGCACATGTTTTCAACTTGAGAAGTACGGGAGACTAACAAATGTATTATATCTGTATGTCATCAAGGTACATATGCGAATGTTTTAACATGAGAAGTACGGGAGACTTACAAACGTATTGTATTTGTATGTCGTAAAGGGTTGTGTGTGACATGTATTAACGAATTTGTCTCGTTTTTTGGTAAGGCTATATTCCCCATCTTCTGCGACAAGGATCATTTATTTATTTTTTCCTTTCTTGGTACTTGCACAAAACTGTATTGGACAGTGTGAATAGCGAGCGATGAAAAAGGAATTATTGGTCCGTCTGTATACCGATGGAAGGGGTCATACGAATAATATTTGTTGCTCCTGACCACTTAACGTGCATGATTGGCATTTGCGTATAAGACACATTTTTAGCGACGTCTGGCAATATCACAGCACTACAAAGTAGTCTACAGACCTCGCTTGGCAGTTTGAGCAACTGGAGTCAACACTTGCTCACACTACAAACTATACATGCATGGGCAAATTCTTTCACTTACTCATGATGTCGGTTTGAAGCAATTGTAGAGTGTTGTTTATCTTGCTGTCTACGAGCGCATGATGGCCCCACATACTGTCGACAAGGTGTACATGTGTCGAAAGGACTGTCGCAATGACTGGTTTAGCTGAATATAACTGTTTGTACTGGCGTTCGGCTGCCGCCAACAAGGCAGTAGTATTATATTTCATATCATGTCGTACTAGTACTGGGAATTTTAACAACACCACAGCATGTATGGCTGTCACAAACCAACACATAGCAACATCTCAATTGAATTCGCACTCAAATACACACCCGGTATCTAGGACAAGAACGATTCCGATGAGCAGGACGGTCAGGACGAAACACTTTGTCCGATGGACTATGCGACCAAAGGTCAGATCATCGATGATTTGGTCCACAAGCATCTGGTGGAGGTGTTACCCCCTGGAGTGCGGTATGTTTGTCTTATTTACGATGGTACACACGCCATACGACAGTATAGGTTGTTGCATGTGGCATCAATGATCTGCGAAAGCGGTACAGCTTCACTCCTTGAATGACACGGACAGAGATATAGGTAGTTTCCATGTCTTACAGTAATTGCTTTACTCGCACTCCTTCCTGCCTATGTTTGCATGTAATCGCTGTCGGATAACAGTCTGCTAGTAATCATCTACCCATACACAACATATCTTTCCGTGATCGTACGCCTATATGTCTATGTATCCAGGTGTACATAATTTGTGCAATCCATAACGACTATTCGCCCCTATGCTTACATCCTCCCACAGGCTTACTGCGATTGTAGACGCGTGCCATAGTGGCTCGGTCTTTGACCTAGCATACACGTACAACATCGACGCCAACAACGCCATCATTGAGGTTGACAACAAGAAGATTGCAATGGATGCTGCTAAGGCCGCTTACGCAGCCCATAAAAAGGGGGACAAGATGGGAATGCTCAAACATGGTATGTTTCATTGCCAAGTATATTTGTTGGTGTATAACCTAGGTGTTTTGATTGGCGACGGTGGTGTCTCAATAGTTCTTGCAAGAACTTGGGAGTTTCTGATCGATGACCACACACCACAATTTGAGCTTCCTATTATATAATTGCGCTTACATAGTTCTTGCTACCACGGGAATGCATGGGAATAGTTTTCGAACAAATCTAAAATATGATCACTACTGCCCAAACCACAGACACTTAAATGCTAAGTTAGTTCCTACGTTCATGTATATGGCCTTCAATCGACGAATGTGTGAATAGCCGGTGATGAGATTGTTTATGCCGGGATTTTGTGTAAGTACAGTATTGTTCCGAGAAACGATACAGCAAGCGACACATTTTAATTAAAAGACATGATAGGGTCTTTAGTATGATTATATGCTATTACATGTACACTCAACATCCACTTTCATAAACATATATCGATTCTTCCTCGTACTGCTGTCAATTTACCACAATAGAGCCTTGAGAGGGTCAAATGACGATATATTCTGGTTGTGCTCTCCACTTGCTTTTAAAAGCGTGCTGTTGTTGTATGCGCATGTTGTATGCGCACAGCATGTTTCCAGAAATTCAATCTCAACTCTAACCATATTGCTATACACATACAATTCTTAAGGTTTGAAGGGTGCCAAGGCAATCTTCGATGAATTGAAAGGCAACAATAACGAGGACAAGGACGCTGGTGGCTCAGGTGACGGAGTGAGCGATGCGCGCGTATCGAACAAGGAAACAGTAGCCGATGTCATACAGTTCAGTGGGTGCATGGACTCGCAAACGAGTGCCGATGCACATATCAAGGGCCAGGCCACGGGCGCATTCTCATGGGTATGTTGGGAGATGAGTGCACTTCTACGGTGAGATGCATGCTATCTGTATGTCTGTATGCCTGTAGACGCCTGTTAGCGATACGATTATGGTGTATTGATATCATGACTGATACTCGCTTCTTCGTCTTTGCAGGCTTTCATCGAGAGCATCAAATCCCACGGTGTCGGTAAGCAGACCTACATCGAACTACTGACAAATATACGCCAATTGCTAGCTGGCAAGTATACTCAGGTAAGAGCCCAATGTAGGAGAATGTCCTCGTTCTTCGCGTTTTCTTCATCCTATTTTGTATGTCAAGTGTTCCTAAACCTTTTGCTAGGGTACCCAATCAGTTGAACTTTCGATGAGTAACTCTCTCCTTTTATCTCTCAGGTGCCCCAAATGTCGACCGGATATAAGATGAATATGCAAACCCCTTTCATTATGTGAGAGATGATTCGATGCTTATCGAGAACCTTCTCAATCAACATTGAAAAATTTAATTATAGTATTTAGGTACAATTTAAGTGCCATAAAATAACAATACATCATATTGAACATTGCTTTGCAATGACAATGCCTTCCGAATGTTTACGGACGATTGTCTTGCGTTGATCGATCGTCTTCCGTTATTTCATTTGATGTCATAGTTCATAGCAATACTTGACAAGGTTTGAGCTCGAACTTCGAATTCTGGCAAGATAGTACGATTGCGTAGAGTTTCATGCCCGATTACAAACCAGAGAGGAGTCTTGTAAGACATCTTCACCTACACTGATAAAGAGTATAATATCAGCTTATCTGTAAATTGCCAATATTTCTTTTCATGCTCGATTAGACAAAATAGACTGACTGGCTGTCCATACGCACGATTCGGATTGATATGTAAACATCCTTTGAATGGGTACCTGAGAGCGCCGTATACGCTAACATACCGGCTCAAATGGCAGGGGTGATAGTCAAAACCTTTCTTAATATATGGTTGATTTAAAGCCGGGAATCTGCCTCGTGGTGACGCTATTAAATACTCACCAAACTCTTGTGCAGCTCAATTGCTCTACCACAAAATAAGCAGTTCTGATTCTCGTTGGCATGAACTACTGTTCAATATGAAGGTCTCCTTAATAGATGGGTGTGGTATAACAATATACGGAGTACATATCTAGCAGGCCGTATATTTATCACATGAACGGTGATGTCATATCGTTCTGTCAACCAAATACGCCGAGTTTCACCTCACCTTCATGATTTCATTCTCAGCCGGATCCAATTGGCAACTTAAGGTTGTTCGAATTATAGCGCGCCAATGCATCGTATTCGGTTACTGTCAAAACTGGGAACGGATTATGAGGCCTTTGAGCTTGTTGTACCGCTAGTGGACGTGGAAAGGAATAACTTCCGAGATGGACTTGAGTGCTTGGTATCTGCACTCGTAGTCGGTGCGTATTATTGCACCACTCTAGCAGGATTAAAACTATCCATCCCTTGATCGTAGTTCATTTTATGTTCAACGTCAGGTATAAGGTTTTTTTATTTACTTATTACTATCAACCCCTTCGCAGTAGGAAAGGAAGGGTATCGAATTGATTATGTACAAAGTATCAAACTATTTTACTTGCAGGATTACACGCTGGAACCTTGCGATTGGTTGGCGCACACTCGCATCAATATCGCGGTGCTCGGAGTACAGACACGGGTGTGCATCCATATGTTAATAAAGTACGTTATTATTGTATGTATGCAGGTGCAACTACTTAACCGGAACACATGGTGCAATCGTCCTTATTGTTGATAGAGCACAGAAGGGCCTCCTCGTTCTCTTCTGCTGTGCGTAGACTAGCGGTCTTAACAGCTGCGGCAAGTTTCTCTGTATCCACTGTAAACTGAATAGCATTTACGGCGGGACGTGTACGCAGGTAGTACATACCTGTCTTCAAACCCCTGTGTAACACAAATAATGTGATAAAATATTGAGAAGGATTGTACGTAACACTGCAGAAAATGTTCTACGCCACAATCATATGGCAATGTAATTTGTCCCGATTATGAGTAATATGAAAAAGGGAAACAAAGCAGACAAAACAACAAAAAGACAACGGGCAAATCGGTCGAATCTCACTTACTTCTTGTACGCGTAGAAGTGCATGCTTGTCAGCTTTCCGAAATTGGGCTCAGCGATAAACAGATTGAAACTCTGTGACTGGCACACATAGGCACCCCTGTCGGCGGCCATATCGATCAGGCTCTTCTGCGACATCTCCCAGACGGTTCGGTATATGTCCCGTAATTGCTCAGGGATGCGTGTGATGTTCTGGATTGATCCTCCTGAAGCAATCAGTTGATTCTTCATATCTGTGTCCCACAATCCCAGATCAGTGAGGTCCTTCAGCAGATGCTGGTTGACAATCTGGAACTCTCCTGAGAGCACACGACGTGTGTAGATGTTCGATGTGTAGGGCTCTATGCTCTCGTTATTACCCAGAATCTGAGCTGTGCTAGCGGTAGGCATAGGGGCGACCAAAAGTGAATTTCTGAGTCCGTATAAAGCCATATCCTCCTTGACCTTAGCCCAATCGTGTCTATCCGAGGGGACAACATCCCACATATCGAACTGCAAGATACCCTTGCTCGCTGGGGAACCAGCGTAGGTCTCGTAAGGACCCTCCCTCTTGGCAATCGCAATACTCTCCGTCACCGCACTGTAGTAGATAGTCTCGAAGATGTGCTTGTTCAGCACGCGTGCATCGGGGCTATCGAATGGCAGGCGCATCAAGATGAACGCGTCTGCAAGGCCTTGTACACCTAGACCGATAGGTCGGTGGCGCTTGTTACTCTTCTCAGCTTCAGGCACAGGGTAATAGTTGACGTCGATGATTTTGTTTAGATTGCGCGTGGCTATTCTGGTGACCTCCTCGAGCTTCACAAAGTCGAACTCGGGGCCGTTTGCTCCGTCGGTCTTGACGTACTTAGGCAGGGCCAGGGACGCAAGATTACACACAGCCACTTCGTCGGGGGAAGAGTACTCGACGATCTCACAGCACAGATTAGAGCACTTGATGGTGCCCAAATTCTGCTGGTTACTCTTGCGGTTGCACGCATCCTTGTACAGCATGTATGGTGTGCCGGTCTCGGTCTGCGCCTCTAGAATGGCGAACCACAGCTGCTGTGCCTTGATTACTCGCTTAGCTCTACCCTCGCGCTCGTACTTGTGGTATAGATCTTCAAACTCCTTTCCCCAGACATCGTCCAAGCCTGGTGCATCACTTGGTGAGAACAGACTCCACTCTCCGTCGGCTTCGCACCGTTCCATAAATAGATCGTTGATCCACAGGCCGAAGAAAAGATCACGTGCGCGCATCTCCTCTGAACCTGTGTTCTTCTTTAGATCCAGGAACTCAAAGATATCTGCGTGCCAGGGCTCTAGGTACATTGCAAATGCTCCAGGACGCTTGTTACCACCTTGGTCAACGTAGCGTGCGGTGTTGTTGAATACACGCAGCATAGGCACAAGTCCGTTAGAGTTTCCATTGGTTCCAGCGATGTAGCTTTCTTTGGATCTGATCTTGTGAACGTTGAGTCCGATACCTCCGGCACTCTTGGAGATCATCGCGCAGGTCTTCAGGGTGTTGTAGATACCTTCAATGGAGTCGTCCTCGATTGTGAGAAGGAAACACGATGATAGCTGGGGACGTCTTGTGCCGGCGTTGAACAGGGTAGGTGAAGCGTGTGTAAACCAACCCTGTGATAGGTTGTTGTATGTTTCAATAGCCCCATCGATGTCGTCGCCATGGATACCCACACTCACACGCATAAGCATGTGCTGAGGTCGCTCAGCAACTTTTCCGTCCAGACGCAGCAGGTAGGATCTCTCTAATGTTTTGAACCCGAAGTACTGGTAGTTAAAGTCACGATCGTAAACAATCGCCGAGTTGAGTTTCTCAGAGTTGGCTCGCACACGCTGGATGAACTCCTCGGAGACCAGAGGACTCTGTTTGTCGTTCTTGGGGTTAACGTAGGTAGCCAAATCATTCATAACCTCACTGAACACCTTCTTTGTTTCCTTGTGCAGATTGGACATCGCAATGCGGGCAGCCAGGATAGCGTAGTCGGGGTGTGTGGTGGTCATGTATGCACAGGTCTCAGCCGCAAGTGTATCTAGCTCAACGGTCGTGACCCCGGCGTATATACCGGAGACGATCTTCATGGTCACATCAGTGGGGTCGACGAATTCTTCGTTTAGACCATAGCACAGTCGCGATATGCGTGATGTGATCTTATCGAAGAGCACAGCTTCTTTGCGCCCGTCACGCTTGGTGACATACAGTTTTGGTGCCATCCTGATGATATAAAAGTACCACGATTGATATGTTGTTCTTGGTGCACCAGCGACAAACTGATGTGTGTGCTAGACGCCTGGGTTGTCTAGTACCTGTTCGTTGCTGTTGGATATGTGCATTTCTACGATGATTTTGGCTTGTTTCTCTCGTGTCGCGCTGTTCGAAAATCGAGAATGACTTACAGATGTCTATCGCTTTCAATTGGTGCAGCCCGATACGATGGTCGTTTGGGCGCGTAAAGTAAGACAGTTAATTTTCAGTATTTACTTGCGTATTTTATTGTGACTGTGAATTTTAACACAACCCTAAATGGCGTAGACTGATGTTTCAAATTATAAATTGAACCCTTGGAGGGGCTCTATTCTTATGAAATTCTATGTCATCAATTTAGAATAGTACAAAAGCAAATCAGTATATGACATGATTACAATAGTGTGTCTGTATTATATATAGCCTAAAATTTCAGGCGGGATTCTGATGTCCAATAATATAGAGAGGATAACTAATTTTAAAGTTGGCGGTCTTTATTTTCATATACATATTTAAATCCAAACTCAAACTTTCTTGTGGTGAAACTGGTACACACAATTCACACAAGTACTCTCGGGGCCCGGCCCGCCCAGACGTGAATAAAAAAAAAACAAGAAAACACAATGTATGTATGTATGTATGTTTGTATGGAAATAGTAAATATGTATTGTAGTGAATGTGGAGTTGTAGTCTTGTAGACTCCTGATTTTTAGGAGGCTGTGCATATTTCCTGGTTTCCACAACGAATAAAATCACAACTTCAAATTATGCAGCGACTGTGTTATATAGGAAAATAATGGAGGCAATCATATGCAATTGCATGGATTGTATATTTTAGGGATTCATTATATGTACAGGAATATATATATATATATATATATAAGTATATATATATATATATATATATATATATATAAATATATATGTAATATATACATATATATATATATATATATATATATATTATATATATATATATATATAATATATATATATATATATATACATATATATATATATATATATATATATGTATATATATATTACATGCATATATATTATTGTATGTATGTGTATATATATAAGCATATATACGCCATGCATTATGCATATATTATAATATATATATATAATATGCATATATGCATATATATATATATATATATACATATAATGTATTACTGTGTATACATGTGACATATGTGTATGCGTATGTGTGTGTGTATGTGTGTGTGTGTGTGTGTGTGTGTATGTGTATGTGTGTATGTGTATATGTATATGTATATGTATGTGTATGTGTATGTGTATGTGTATATGTATATATATATATATATATATATATATATATATTTCGACCTGATCATATAGTGAAATTACTTACGCACATCTGCGAATGACAATTTTTTTAATTCTAGGATTACTCATTTTCAGATATGGTACAGCGAGAAAATCGAACCGAACGGTTTGAAGTGTACTGATACATCGCAGTAATATGGCAGCCATTCTGTTGATAGCACAATAAACACCATATTTAATTCGAGACATGTACAAGGGTATAGAAATATATGCATCTTTTTTTTTTTCATAGTCGAAACAATTGTTTGATATTGATGCGCTTAGCCTGAGTCGTGAGTCGGTGGCAACTCGCTTTTGAGCGGTTCTTTGATGGATCGGTATCACGAACCATGAATGTTCTTCACTCTTCACCAATATTACAATATGATTTGAGCTGTGCATAACTACATACCATAGCAGAAAGCCCTCTGCACTCTGCACATCTATTTCTATAAAAGAAATCTTTGCAGTCTATTTGGCAACATCATGTGAAAAACACCCAGGCCGCAGCAGTGAGCAGTTGCTCTTCAGAAAAATGATGTATATTTTAGTTGGTTCCGTAATTTAAAGCGTGTGGCGTATGCCGTATATGGTGATTTTTAAAATGAGTCATAACTTCCATTTCATACTGCCAAGATAACCGTCCGTCCGTGGAGCGGCGGTGGATTAATTGGAAATCATTCTGATTGGCTGATATTGATGCCGTAGTAACAGAAGAGTATCGAGTCATTCTGTTGGACGTTGGAGCCCTGATAAAATGCATTTAAAAAAAGTAATATTATTATACGAGCATGAAAAAGCACCGCGGGTAGACTAGTCAGTAGTCACCGCCCCTGGCCGCCGGGGCAGCTGGCGCATATTTATAAATATATATTATATAATTAAAGGTGGTATGCACAGGCTCCACCATACAAGTAAGCAAAGCGTCATATGCTGTCAGAATGGTACACTTTGAAAAGAACCCTTTTGTAGCCCCAGAGAGCGCTAGTGGCTCGCCGGCTAGTCCCTACTATGATCTGACCCATGTGGAACTAGGAAGGATGCATAGTGACCATAGAGGTAGGCGAATTATGAACCTGTGATTGTGTCTCGCTGCAAAATTAAAAAAAACAATATTTTATCTTCGAGTCCGAAGTTCATATAATTTTTGTTTGCCGACTTGTGTCGAAGCTATTTCGTGGGCAACAGTGGCGATATACCTGCTTAAGGCCAAAATCTTCTGTAAAAGACAATTGGAGTACAAGTACTGGACTAATATGTGCAATAATATCCATGTTGATAGATGATATATATATATATATATATACATATATTTCAACATATATATATATATATATATATATTATATTATATATATATATATATATATATATATATATATATATATATATATATATATATATATATATACATATGCTATATAAAAAAAGTATATATATATATATATATATATATATATATATATATATATACATATGTGTAAATGTAATAACATATGTATGTATATGTATATGTATATATATATATATATATGTATATATATATATATGTATATATGTATTTATATATGTTTATATAGTGTATGCACACACGCATTACATAATATGTATATGTATTATACATACATGTCAAACATGTTTTATATTAGTAATGTATGTATGGGTTATACAATAATATGTATATTACATATATGTTTATTATGTAATGTTGTACATATGGTTTGGTATAATATAATAACAGTTGTTATATATATAATAATATAATATTATAATAATATATATAATATAATATATTAATAATGAATGATGCACATGCGTATGCATATGAATATGGCTACATGCATATGTACATAATAATATATATTATTATTATATGTAATAATACATATAATATTATGTATATATTATGCTATTATATATTTGTATATGTATATTATCATACTATATATATACATAGCAATATTATACATATAATATGCAATATACATATGTAATATATATAAATATTTTGTATATAACATTTATAGCAAAACGTCCGTATGTCCATATCTATGTGACACATTATATATTATAATATATATAATATGTATTACATAATAATAATCACCTTTTGTATAAGGATTTGTTTTTTATCTACATATATATATTATACATCCATTATCCATGTGTGCATGCAATGTACATGCACGTGCATTGCATACATGCATATACCATATGGCTAATACGCATGTATATTGTTATTAATGTAACATATGTATCTATGTATACATATGGGTTAATATTATGTAATATGTACATAATATACAATACGCAACATTATGTATGTATGTATATCCATATGCATATGCTATCCATGAATAATATGTGGATATATAATATGTATATAATATTGCTATTAATATGTTGATGCGTATATGCCCTCCTAATAATATGTAATAATATGTAATGTACGTAATATATGCTATTACATAATATGTGTATATATGCATATGTAATATATAACACATATGCAAATATTATGCAATATGTGTATTAATGGTTAATAACTATTATTATAATATGCATGCAATATGTGTATACGCAATAATATTGCATATATTTATTATGTGTATAATGTTTGTATGTGTTATTATACATGTAATATATAATATTATTATGTAATTATGTATATTAATTATTATTATAATAATATATGTATTATTATAATATGTATGTTATATAATAATATATAATATGTATGTATGTAATAATACCACTATATCACCAATGTCAATACAATGACATATCATATGTCAAATCATGTATATATTATGATGATATATGTTAATATTATTATGTATTATAATAGTATAATATGTTATATGTAATACATATGTATATATATATATAAATATGTATGCCAATGTAATAATATGTATATACATACGCATGTTTTTTATTATGTATATAGAGATCTTGTTATCAGTTGCACGGAACCCATCACATACGCACATACGCACACACGTACGCACACACACACACGCACGCATGTATCATATGTAATAAACATCATATAATATATATATGCATATGTATGTACATATACATTTATATGTTATATATTATATTATATATGCATCATATGTATATATATATTATATATGTATTATAATATGTATATATATATATATATATAATAATATATAATATATTATATAAACACACACATACGTATAATATATATATTATGTTATATTTATATTTATATATATATATATATAGATATACCTATATATCTCTATATATATCTGTATGTATATATAATTTATAATTGTATATATAATGATCTATACAATTTTACACATGGACACATACATACACGCACACACACACACACACACACACGCACATACACGCGCACACACACACACACACACACAAACACACAATACACACACACACACACACACACACACACACACATATATATATATATATATATATTAACATATTATATGTATATACATATATAGTTGTATATAGATTATTATTTATACATTAATATAGATACGTATATTTATATATATATACGCTCATTGATATTTATTGTTGATCTGTACGCATTAAATGCTGATATAGGTATCCAGGATAATGTACAAATACTATATGATTGAAATATTTAATATCGATTGCTATGCTGGTATAACATTGTGGGATTATACTTCGGGACTAAAGAAAGAATATGGGTTGGAAACGATTCCCTTCACATACTTATTGGTGATTTGAAGGTTATTATTTTCTGCTCTCTTGTCAGGTATTGCCTATAGGTATTAATTGTTCATCAACTCATTTTTGCATATATTCCGGAACCGATTGTTTGTCTGAACATGGTATCCATCTCTCCTTAGATATATGAACTATATGATTTGCGTAAATGGCACGCAACGCACGAATACAGTATATACGAATAGACGTCATCCAACATAAAGGCTGTATACAGTTCTATCATACTGGATAAATATACTTGTTCTAAGTCGGGCACTAATTTGTACCAGAAATATAGATGTGATAGATATTTTAATTTGTATCGCAATTTTTGAGCTGGGGTTTCCTGCTTTACATTGGTAACACAATGGTAAATACCAGGATTACATATTGCCGGCGAAGCTGGCATGATACAATACTCAACTCATACCCTACGTTTAATTTATGAACAACTTCCTTTTGCTTTCACTCCAACCACCCAACCGTCTCTAACAACACTTGTATACTGATTTCACTGTAATACTTGATACTTGCACCGGTGTGTGTTTCTTGATTTGGCAGCCGGTCTCATGGAGTACACACCAGAGCCTGAGAGCGAAGACGAACACATATACGAACGAGACGAAACCGGACTACTGGACTACAGATTACGGGCCACACACCCAACGCATTCGTGGTATTCTTTAAGGACCCCCCGGACGTATCTTCTCGTATTGATAGCTGTACTATGTAAGTGGTTGCGGATACTCGTATCGATATCTGTACCATGTAAGTGGTCTGGTTAGAGTGACGCGGACAATAGCCATATCATATAAGTGCTATACCGTCATGTAGGTGTGTTGGGGGTGTTCCTGTGTTCTTGTTGGTTGAAATACGGTGGAGTGCAGTGTATGTTCACAAAAGCGCATAACAACTTACGACAAGTGGTCTATGCACGATTTACTTGGTCTCTTCGTGATGCACTCGCCAATACTCGGTGCGCAATATATTCCATGTGTACTTAAGACAAGAAGTTGATCGCTGTCAATGGGATAAGGTACCGATGATCAATTGTTGATTGCCTTATCTGAGATATTTTGTTCCATGTTGTTGCTTTGCGTCCGTGTACAATTGAACCAATCGGCTTGGAATTTGAAATACATCAACCACCTCGCTCTGTATAAGAGCGGTCTTATCAGAGTTTGCCGCAACGGAGTTATACTAGAAAAAGCAACTGATTTGTTTATGTGAAGTTCAAATCAACAGCCACAAGAACAGTTTCCTAATGATATTGGGTGCTGAGTGTATCTCTTTTTACAAACCTCTGCAGGTGCGGTAGTGGGAATGAGTGCCTATAAACTGACGTCATACCACCACAAAGTACTTGCACTGGAACACGAGATAGAGGCACTGGAGCAGCAACTGCAAAGCCATCCGGGAGACATTACCAAATTAGTCACAGATACAGGTGAGTTGTTTGCTTTAAAAATTAAAAAGGGTTTTTTTTTTGGCTTGGACAGTAGGTAGGCGGATGTTCTGTTATTACGTATATTGCGAGATTCTGGTAGGTAGAACGACCTTCAAGACATCATATATACTTACTCAGACGATACCCACAGCTGAATATACATCCCGCACATAACAAATTAAAAATGTACTTCCCACACACAATAGACGCAGTCAAGGGATCGAATAGTACACAAGATACGCTGCTTGTTGACGAGAGTGATGGCAAGGGCACAGAGATGCCGCAAACATCAGTCGATGACAAAGCAGGTGAGAGAAAAGGTTATTTTTACTGTTATGTGTGTGTAGCTAGTGGCACTGTTCGAGAAGGAATGCCGTGCCCAATTTTGATTCGTTCGTACGTCGTTGCTGAGACACAATTGACTAATACCATCATAAGATGCAGATGATGAGGATAACGACGACGATACGGATGTAGATGAAGAGGGTGACGAAGATGGTGAGGATGTAGATGATGCAGATGACGAAGATGAGAAGGATGAGAAAAATCAGGATGAACCGGCGACGCCACCGCCTTCTGTGATCGCTATGGCTGTGATAAATGGTAAAAACATTTGAATCCGCGAGAGCCTGTCATTGCTGTGTTCGTCTATGTGCAGAGCGCAACGGCGGCTTTTAGCTTATGGGTATTTCATTAACTGTTTCAATCACACGTCAACCAACGCCACTGCTTTACGGGGAGATGTATACAAAGATCGATGTACTCATTGATGAAGGTGACCCATACACTTGAGTTCCTCGTTTGTTCTCTCGCTTGTATCCGTGTATGTCTGGTTTCCGGATTAGCCTTGTATAAGAAAATGCAATTCGTTTGATCTATTTTCCTCGATTCTACATCGTATATAGCCCCCTTTTTCACCCTCTTTTCCTCGTTCGTTTTCCCAAATCTAACCCATCGCACCACTGACACACCTCAGACGAGCATATCCTGCACACTACTCGTGACGAGTTCGTGTCGTATACTATCGATACCTCACGCAACAGAGAATTCTTCGACACCGACCTCACTAATCAGCGCATCAGCTATCTGGCCAAGGCAATCAGCCCTGCGTTCGTGCGTGTGGGGGGGACCGGTAATGACTGGCTGACGTACCAGGTGTGTGGTGTTCGAATGATGGACTATGAAGTATCTATGAGCCCATATCTTTCTAAGGGATGTGTGATTCTATACCTCCTGGCCTGAGTGTCCGCTGGAGTCGATTAACGGTCGTCGTTTCCGGAAGTTGAGTTTGTGACTTGTGTGTGTGTGTACGCCCGTGGTGTGACAGTTGGGTCCGTAGCAATTGCCATACCCCCCGCCCAGGGTTGTACAGTTGCAGAAGGTCTAGTACGGTTTGTTTTGTACCTAGGAACGGATCCATCGGGCACTGACTGAGATGCGTGCAACCCCCGTGTTATTTGTTTAAATAGAATTATCGTCCGAGCACTGCTGATGGTTGTATTCTGGTGTATAGTCGCTTCAAGCACATAGTATATACAAAGCATTCGTCGCCTGGTGCACTGACCTCCAGTTGAGGTTCACTACAGTAACGTATGCTTCCAGCTGATGCTCGCTACGAAAATATTCGTGAAGCATAGCTGAATGAGGGTTTTTTAGCAAACCTCTAAACCTTCAAAACCCTGAAAATCCTGGCCCTATCCTACCCTTGCAGCTCGGCGATGAAAGCGACTGCAAACAAGCGGAGGAAGTCACAAGCCATGGGTTTCAAGGTGAATGTATGAACGCCACTTGGTTCGATAACCTGATGGGGTTTGCCGAGAGGGCTGAGGCCAAACTGATTTTCGGGCTGAATGTTCTGTACCCGTGGTTGCCGTATGGCAACGAGGGCCGAGACGAGAGTAAGCGTTTAAAAGACACGTGTGTATGTATAGACCCGTGCGTGCACTCTCGGGTGGAGTACGTCACGCTATAGCTAGCTGTCACATAGTGAGCAAGGATAGACGAAAAGTCTTGCCGGAGGTTGTTGTAAGTTCTTCAAGGGATGTTCAGACAGTTCAGATCTGTCGGGCGTCTGTATTGTTGGTTTGAGGACTGTTGTCCGAAATGCTACGAATCGAATCAGTGCACACACAATTATAGACTCAGCTGTCACAGACCCTCACGAGTACGATGCGAAAGTCATTCAGTTAGACATCGTATCAATGTTGACTTCAAAGCGCTTAGCACCCCATATGCGTATACATCCACAGAAACAGTATTTAGCTATGAGATGGGGTATGTACACAAGAAATGTGTGTGGGATAGTGTATGTGCATACAATCAACTCCTACCTGCACGTAGGATTGACCTTTTGGTGTGAACAACCCCACCCACTACACGTGCCATACCCCAGTTCGAATCCACGAGCTCAAGTACCCACAATCATCTGTGCACACATTACTACAGAGCCCATCGAATACTCTACATGGAACTCATCCAACAGCGCCGAGTTGCTGCGCTATGCCGTTCAGAAGAAGTATCCGTTGTGGGGCCTAGAGTTGGGCAATGAGGAGAACGTGCGCATGACCGGTAAGTGCCCTGAACACTTGTTTCGTGGCTGAATGAGTGTGGCCAAAGTATTGTCTTGTTGACGTTTGAAGCGTTGCCTGGTTGACCTACAGGCTATGCCTTCGAATGTCTGATGTTCGTGGTCGATTCACTTCTTATGTGGTGTGTTGTTCGTCTACTGAAAAATCTATGAAGTACATAGCTTTGCCTGGTGTTCATGATAGAATGGGGGAATGTACATGTATAAAAAGTTCATATGTTTACATACGCCCTGGCATTTTTCTTCTTCTTCAAATTCTATGAAAGATACAACCATTTTTTGGCATCTGGTAGCCAATCGTGGCGTATCCAGTGCCGCACTCGCGTATGGTCGCATGGAGTATTAGTACTATCCCTGACTGTGATATGCATACTTAATTAGTATTAGTATTATCCCTGACTGTGATATGCATACCCAATTAGTATTAGTATCATCCCTGACTGTGATATACATACTCAATTAGTATTAATATTTTCCCTGTCTCTATTATACATACTTGATTAAAATTAATACTATCCCTGACTATGATATACATATTTGATTAGTATTAGTACTATCCCTGACTATGATATACATACTCAATCAGTATTAGTATTATCCCTGACTGTGATATACATGGTGAATTAGTACTAGTATCATCCGTGACTGTGATATACATACTTAATTAGTATTAGTATCATCCCTGTCTGTGATATACATACTTGATTAATATTAGTTCATCTCTGACTGTGATATACATACTTACTTAGTATTAGTATCATCCCTGACTGTGATATACATACGTAATTAGTAGTAGTATCATCCCTGATTGTGATATACATTTTTAATTAGTATTAGTACTATCCCTGACTTTGATATACATACTTCAAGCTATATTTCTGTGGATACTAAACTCTTCTGTTTCATTTGCACACGGTCTTGTAGGTAAAGATACAGCCAAGCACTATAATACGTTATCCACCCTTCTGGATGAGATCTACGGGGGCACAGACATGTCCAGGCCCGAGTTATTGGGTCCCGATCCCCATTCACACTTTATCAATGCCTGGCACTGGAATAAAGAGTATGTGTATATAATTAGGTACCGGTTTATGTGTGGTAGTCATAGATATGAACCTGTCTCATTCCGAGTGTTATATATATATATATATATGTATATATATATATATGTATACATACTTACAAGTATATATATATATATATATATAGAGTGTCTCAGGTATGTGCGTGCGCGTGTTTACAAGAAAGCGTGCATGAGAACGTTGCACCCAATACGTGCCAGGATCCAGTATATTTACCCACACATGTATGCATTTGTATTCTAACTTGTATATATTGAAATGCACTCATATGTGTCCAACTTATGTACGGGACGGGAATCTACTTCTCCTTTCAATTGTTGATATGATATACACAATGTATGCAAACCTTGCACCGTGCCGATGCGTGTCGAGTTATCCTCTGAATGTCTTGAACTGTCCTTTACCACCGCCCGTTCTTTCGGACAGTGTGAGAATGGCTCAGAAACCACACCTGAAGTTCGCAGACGTGTGCATCTGAGCTCAGATCACTGAAAAAATCACCATCAGCTGCATAGTACTGTGATGGGGCGACTTTGACCTAGCTCCCACTTTGTACTGATACTGTATGTCGTCGTTTCTCTCACAGCGGTGCCAGAGAGTGGGCAGCTGATTTTCTGGACGGTATTGGGTCAGAGCTCACGGCCTTTACCTACCACGAGTACACAGGGTAAGGCTTAGCACCTGCGCGCATGATGTAACACTCAAGTGGAATCTAATTTTAGATCAACACACCTGTAGAATCTATTTTTAGATCAACACACCAGTAGCATCTATTTTTCGATTTTCACACCTGTAGGATCTTTTTTTCAGATCAACACACCTGTAGTATCTATTTTTAGATCGAAGTATACGTCCAGCAGTCTGTCGTTACTGAAGCGCACATGTCTCATGAATCGATTGCACGCCTGTATCCTTATGAATTAGCTCACGTTCACCGCAATTGTCCTGTCGAATACTACATCGT